>JAOPUA010000152.1:5983134-5996332 GCA_027122455.1 Trisopterus luscus | reverse complement strand
GTGTGTGTGTGTGTGTGTGTGTGTGTGTGTGTGTGTGTGTGTGTGTGTGTGTGTGTGTGTGTGTGTGTGTGTGGATCTGACGGTGAATCTCAGGCATCTTTGCTGCACAGAGTGAACCCACCCACCCAGAGGCCTGGTTACAATTAATCACCACAAACATGTATGGCCCCCGTGTAGCAGGGAGCCGGTGTTATGAGACATGGTTGTCAGGGTGGGAACGCGACTCCGATGTCAGGGGAACAAAAACATGTGAAGCGGTAGGTGTATGGTTACAGCCTCGCCGGTCTGAAGTCCCTCCTCTGAAGCACTGACTCGTGCGGATCGGGTCACGAGATGCTTCTGGGTCACCGCGGTGGGAGGTTGTGTGGGAAACCGTTTCGGGGCTGTAGCGATTGTGGCCGGTTCAGTTAGTTTGGCCCGCCGAGGGACAATCTCGGTTCCTGCAGTCGAGGCAAATAGTAACTGCATTGTAATTGTATGGATGTACTTATGTACAGGCTACACACTTATGTAACTCACTGTGCTGGTCCCAGGGCGTTCTCGTGTTGTTTATGGGAACAGACACACCCTCATGTAGCAGAGGGACGGGCGGTGCTTCCTGCACGCATCATTACATAAGGGAGGCATGCTTACCTTTGACACTTCTATAGATAGATATATATATGTAGATAGCATTGAATGAAAATACCAAGTAGTGCTAAGGAAAACTGAAATAGACGCTAAAGAAAGGACCGACAGGACGAACGGGGTAATTGTATTGTGTTTAGTTGCAGAGTCATGGTTTCAGATATCAGAATAAGGGAAGGACGCCTGAAGTTGATGTGCAAACATGAATGTCATAGAAACTGAACACACATAAAGATGGAGGAGGGGACCTTCCTGTCTAACGTAGACTATGTTCCTCAATCTGACAATCAGAGGTGTGTGTGTAGGTGTGTATTACTGTCTTAATGCATATGTCATTAACTGTATGTGTGTGGCTGTATGAACGTGTGTGTGTGTGTGTACACGTGTGTTTGTGGGTGTGTGTCTGTATGTATATTTGTGTGTGTGTGTGTGTGTGTGTGTGCTCGTGTGTGTGTACACTACACAAGCGTGTGAGTCTGTATGTACACTTTAGTCAGCACCTGCATGTATGTGTGTGTTTTCCAAAATAAAAGCGCTCCCCACCCTCACTCCTCCCCCCTCGCCCCTCGCCCCTCGCCCCTCGCCCCGTCCCAGGTGCAGCAGGCGCTGAGCGGGGTGATGCGGGGCCGCACGGTGCTGGTGGTGGCCCACCGCCTCAGCACGGTGGAGCGGGCCGACAACATCCTGGTGCTGGAGGCGGGCGTGGTGGCGGAGCAGGGCAGCCACGCCCAGCTCATGGCCCGCGGCGGGCTCTACTGCCGGCTGGTGCAGAGGCAGCTGCAGGGCCTGGAGGAGGGCAGCGCAGAGGCCCCCGGAGGAGGAGGAGGAGCAGGAGGAGGAGGAGGAGGAGGAGAGGAAGAGAAGCCGGTGTGGATGGACGGTGGTGGCGGTCGCACCCTGCTGAGCCGCAGCAGCAGCAGAAGCAGCAGCAGCAGCGTCGGCGGCGGCGGCGGCGGCGGCGGCGTAGGCGGGTTGTAGCGCGACGCACCAGCCGTGACGCCGTTGACGCGGGGTGTTGTCACGGCGACAAGTGATGGGATGAACTCCTCACTGCCAGTGGGCCGGCGTGGGGCATAGGATGCGCAAACACTTGTCCGTGACAAGGGGTTCAATCCTATCATCACCATTTACATTCAGGGCATTTAGCAGACGCTTTTATCCAAAGCGACTTATCACCTCGTCCGGCGTGTTGCCATGGCGACATGTGACGGGATGAACTCACTCGTTGTCATGGCAGACGTCGGGACGTTGGGGCCTGGGATGAACTCACTGAGTTGACCCCCCCCTCTCGTCCGTTAGTAGTGAACTCTGTGTAGCACACTGTTCAGGGAACACGTTGAGGCCAGGGTATGAGAGGGAATTTGGACACTAATTATTCAACCGTTGTTGCTGTGGATCGGTGGCACAAGCAAGCCGACCCCACCGCGTACGACTCACTCTCTCTCTCTCTCTCTCTCTCTCTCTCGCTCTCTCTGCTGTGCACAACATGCTAGGGCGGAGGTCCGCAGGGAGGAGCAGTGGACACACGTTGTGTTGCGTTGCTTCAACGCTGCGTTAGTGGTGTTCTGTGTTGTGCACCGTGTGTGGGGAGCCAGATTGTACACGTATGTCTTCAGACACTTAAAAGAAAAAAAAGGGGCTTGGCCATCCAGAGAACACTTCTCCTGGAGGAGGGATAGGAAGATGATGTTAGATTTGCGGGGGTGGTTATGGTTGCTTTGAATTGAAGGATCGGCGATCTAAGAAGGGGATTTTAGTCGGCCAGTACATTATGCTGGATTGGACTGATGCTACTGACAATGATGCACCACAATGACGATAGCTGCTGAATGTATGCCTTTTTATTTATTATATCGTATTTATATAAATACCTCCACACAAAAAAAGAAAGGGGGAGACAACAACACTACAATGACTACAATGGGAGAACATATTTTGACATTAAACAACTGCAGCCTTTTTTTAATTGAATGAACCCCACTCCCTCTCCCACCACCACGGTGTGTGTGTGTGTGCACACACAAGGAGAGGCGGGACCTGGGGAGAAGGCGAATGTCCCGTCCCTCTCCTCCGCCCGCCCACCTTCACCATGTTGCTGAGCGCTTCCTCCTCAAAGACGGGTGGTTTGGCAACAAGGGGTGGTGCCGCCAGCAGACGTTTCCTTCTTCTCACAGATATTAACCAAAACCGAACGCTTTTAATCGTTGTTGTGATGAATGTTAATGAGTGAATATTACTATTTAATTAATAAAGATTCGATAAGCTTTGTTTATATTCGTTTTATATATATATATATATATATACTCTTCCTTGCAATCGACGACAAAAACAAGTAAAACGTAAACAAATACCCCTGAGACGGAATGCGTCCACCTCTTTAACTTTAACCATGGGGCGCATTCCTGTCCGTCTGTGTGCGCGCGCGTGCAGGCGCGTGCACAGGCGTCCATGTGCGTGACGTCAGGGCCCCAAACGGGCCCTCCTCCAATCCGGAGCTCGGAGGAGCTTCCGGTAGAGGAAGCTGGGGTCAGCTGTCACTGTCGGGGAGGACGCGAAGGGGAGCAGTCGACGGAGGAGCCAGCGCCGCGTCCGCCACGGCCTCACCATGACCACGTTCAGCCCCAAGCTCAGCGCCTACACGATGACCCAGCTCAACGAGCTGCTGGAGGACGACGACAAGCTCAGCCACATAGTGCAGGAAATGGACGAGGTACGAGCTTTGTGTGTGTGTGCGCGCCTCTGTGTGTGTGTGTGAGTGTGTGTGTGTGTGTGTGTGTGTGTGTGTGTCTCTCTCTCTCTCTCTCTCTCTCCCTCTCTCTCTCTCTCTCTCTCACCCTTTGTTGTGTTTTCGTGACGCTCTCCAGGAGCTCCTCCGCACATTGAAACATCAGCGCAGTGCGTTCGTTCGTCCGTCGTTTTGTTTTGAACTCCACGCCGTCGCCCGCAACCAACACCGCAACCAGAAGGTGGAAGAAGGAGAAAAGCGCAGCCCTCATCTCAAGTTAGCTGCTCCTCACTTCTCCTGTAGTCTGCGACATTTTGTGTCCCCCTCAAGGAGTTCAGTTCCCACATAAACTAACTAATCCTGAATACGATCAACCCCCGTGTTGTGTAAAAGGGTTCTGGGTTCTGGGTTGTGGTTTCTGGGTGGACTTGAGGGCTTCACGGTCGGATCCTCCAGAGTACTGTTGGTTTAAACTTTAGCAGGTCGCTCTGCTGGGGGGGGGGGGCCCGGCCCCCCCCCCCCGCCGCGCCGCCGGCCGGGCGGGCCGGGGGGGGGCGCCGGGGCCGCGGGAGCAGTCAATTCAAATGATCCATGAATGCTGTGTGAAAAGTGTGTGTTGTTCCGGCGGTTTTGTTTGAGGTCACTGCCATCTGTCTTCCCAAAGTGTGTGTTGATCAGTCCGTGCAGTTGCTCATGGCTTTATCGTGCACTTACCAACGCGCACGGGCAGATAGCCCGGCGATCATGAGATGGAAACGGATCGATCTCTTAGACATGGACCGGGAAAATTTGATTGATGATGCCTTGCGCACTGCTGACTGATCTCATGCAATTACACACACACACACACATACACACGCACACTCGCACAATCCACTTCCTGTTTTCTCCATAAATCACATTCCTCACAAGACAAAGAGCGTGACACAGGAAGCAAGGTGTGTGTGAGTGTGTGAGTGTGTGTGTGTGTGTGTATGTGTGCATGTGCATGTGTTTGTGTGTGTGTGTGTGTGTGTGTGTTCATGCATGTGTGTGTGTGTGTGGGCTGTTAATACCTGCGTGTATGTGTGTATGTGTGTGTGTGTGTGTGTGTGTGTGCGTGTGCGCGTGTTCGTTCATGCGTATAGCGTGTGTGTGCGTCGTGTGTGTGTGTGTGTGTGTTTGCGCCATGCGTATATGTGTGCATAAGTGCGTAGATGTGTGCATGCTTCTGTGTGTGTGTGTGTGTAGCAGTGAGAGAGCTCCTACAGGGCCCCACGGTGCAGCAGAGGAACACACAGGACAACGGGGCCACTGGACACCTCTCTGTGGCCCCTGGACCCTGTCCTCCCACTCTGCTCCTCCTCCTCCCTTCCTCTCCCTGTCTCATGGGGGGGGGGGATGGGGGGGACATGAGGGAACATTCCTGGGACATTGCTGCTCCTCCGCTCCGGGCACCGCAGTAATCCCCTACAGCTGTGACCTGGACTACCCTCCCTCCCTCCGTCCCATCCCTCCATCATCAGGCCTCTTTCCATCTCCCTCCCGTCCTCCCATCCTCCCTCTCTCGGCCATTCCATCCCTCTCTCCCCCCTCTCTCCGCCATCTCAGCAGCACCCCGCATCCCGGCCCCCCGCCCCCGTGGCGCCCCCCCCCCCCCGCCCCCCCGGGGCGCGCCCCCCCGCCCCCGGCGGCAGGCGAACTGGAAAGAGGTGAACGGGAGAGCAAGGGGAGGAGAGGAGGTGTAGAGGAAGGGGGGGTGTAGGTGAGGGAGGGAGGAGGTGTAAGAGACAAGGGAAATGGAGGTGTGAGAATGAAAGGGGGAGGGGGAGGAAAGGAGTAGGGGGAAGAGGAGGAGAAGGAGTAGGGGGGAGAGGAGGAGAAGGAGTATGCGGAGGAGGTGAGGGGATGAAAGACGTGATGGAGGAGGTGGTGGTGATGAAGGAGGAGGTGGTGATGGAGGAGGTGGTGATGGAGGAGGAGGAGGGGGTGATGGAGGAGGAGTAGGTAGTGATGGAGGAGGAGGTGGTGTTGACGTCACAACGGTGTCCTCCTCTGCAGATGGTTGCGGTGCACGTGTCAAGTGGCTCCTCTCGTGGCCCCTGGGGCTCCTGCTCTACTGCACCGTCCCCAACTGCGTGAGGCCCCGCTGGCACCGCTGGTTCATGGTTACCTTCGTGGCCTCCACCCTGTGGATCGCCATCTTCTCCTACCTCATGGTCTGGATGGTAAGGTCGGAGGTCACAACCTGGGACCAAGAAAGGACACTCTCAGTACATGTGCACCCAATCAAGCACAGGACATTTCCTGAATATGTTGAGTTGATACACTGTGCATTATGAGTTTACCGTACAGTAAGCACACCGTTGGTTGAAATTGGATCGATTGGATATAATCCTATTTCCAATGTATTCCAAACTAGTGTGCGTATGTTGGAAAGCTTGTGTTGTTGTTTTTGTACATTCTTTGCTGTTAACAATCCAAAAATTCTCACCACCAGGGCACACTTTACTTAATGCATGGGAGTGCCCGACCAGATATATGATGGATTGATAAGCCTACCCATTGGTACAGCCTACTCAGTAGACTGGTTGCTTGATCGATCTATTCATCATATATCTAGGTGGACACTCCCACTTGTGATGTCTCTGAGGGGTAGCTTTTACAGTGGCTAATTCATTATTATATATATATATATATATTATATTATTACACCTGGTTAAATAGGAGCCTTTGAAGGGTCTCTATCTGTTCATTTAGTATGGGTTACGTTGTTAACAGCCTACACACTACATACGTGTGTGAATATGTTCCTCAGGTCACCATCATCAGCTACACGCTGGGCATACCCGACTACATCATGGGGATAACCTTCCTGGCCGCAGGAACCAGCGTGCCGGACTGTATGGCGAGTCTCATCGTAGCTCGACAAGGTACAGAATAAACTTACTACCTGCTCGGTCTTTACTTTGCAAGGTTTATCTTCTATCTTTCGCAGTTTGTCCCAACCTCTTCACTGACATTGATATTACGGGCAGATGTTACCATGGTTACAACAATGTTAATTACAACAGGATTCTCACCTACAATGGGGTCTCGGTTTTTTGTTTTTTTTAAAGGTGGGCCCCACTGTTGTATCCATTGTACTGGTAGTGGGGGTGAGTGTGGCTGTGTGTCTCTGTCACCTCCTCTCAGGCATGGGGGACATGGCGGTGTCCAACTCCATCGGCAGCAACATCTTTGACATCCTGCTGGGCCTGGGGTTCCCCTGGGCTCTGAGGACTCTCATCGTGGACAGCGGATCAGCGGTAGGTGTTTTTTTCGCCAAAGGGCCACGCTACTCACTCAGGATATATTATGCCGGCATTTTGTGGCCAAATTCAAAAGTTGACGCAGTACTCACCCTCTCTCTACACTCTAAGGGCTAACGCACTTACTTAGAACTCGGGGACTACCTAAAGTATCCACACTTAGTATTAAGTACCTTCGTAAGTAGTTACTTAGTAGCTCTTAGTTGTAAGTGTGTACTGTGGTATGTACCCAAATACCTTTCTCTTATAACTTACCAAGACATGGAGGCAAGTACAAACTTAGAGTAAAGGTAGACACTCAGAACTCAGGTACTAAGGTTAAGTATTATTGCAGAATAGAATGGCTTTTTAAACAGCGGTGCATGATGGTTGAGTTGAGTGTGAGGCGTCCCTCCTAGTGCTTTGAGATCCTGATGGTTGGCTCTCCTAAACAGATCCCCATCAACAACAAAGGACTGGTGTACTCAGTCGTTCTGCTGCTGGCTTCTGTATTCCTCACGGTAGGAAAGAAAACACCAACATATTTATACAACTATGTATATATAAATATATATAGTATACATACAGTATATATATACACTGTATATAAAATCTCATATAATACACACAATCTATTATATATACATCCTACTCGAGCATCAAAACATGAATGGAATGGATCATTTAGTATTGCCTTTGCAAGCCATTTAATAACCAACCCGTTTTTGACATAACATGTAGCATTATCCTCCCAAATGTATAGACATCTTACCCAGTGGACTGCACAAACTGCTTAGTGGGGGTGGGTAGGATGATGTATCCATCACAAATGATAGCAGCGTCTGGGACCTGTGACACAACTGGTGTGGTACTGTAAAGACAAAATTCCTCGACTTGCTCTTTTCGTGTTCCTTTGCTTGTCCTACCTGTGGCGGCCACCAGGTGGCGAGTGTCCATCTGAACCACTGGAGGCTGGACCGGCGGCTGGGCCTGGGCCTGCTGTTTCTCTATTCCATCTTCCTGCTCTGCTCCATCCTGTTTGGCCAGATGTGAGGCCTTCAGGTCAAAGGTCCCCTCCCCAGCCCCCGCCCCTCCCCGTTGAAGCACTCCCGTCTACCAAAAGAAAAAAAAGGAAGGTCTAGAAAGTTCTATTTTAAAAGCTGTTAGATTAGGTCAGAGATATTGTACGGTTGCGACCACCCAAAACATACCTGGTGCGCATGTGTTTTTTAAAATCGTTCAGTGCAGTGGTTAGAAAATATATACGCATTTAACTAAATGAGTGACAGTAAATACATAGGGTGGCTAACCAAAACAGAACTCCTCTCTTCACACTGCTCTATTTATCGGTTCTTTCCCCCGGCAGCTAGCAAAGGTCTTAGCATAGCGTAGCTCAAAGTCTTTTAAGAGAAATATTCTCTGGTTGTGTTTACGGTTTTCGTGTCTGCCTCAACCCGCTTGTTTTATGTGAAAGTTTGTGATGCTTTTTTTTTATCTAATTCAAGGAGTTGTCTGTATAACTACGGTTAAAACCCAAATCCATGGAGACACATGCTCTCCTAGAAACTGCCAAGCCACCATGGTGCGACGATATCACCCATATTACACCACCAGGTGTGTCGGCAATATGTCATTTCAAACCATTTTGAAATATAGACAATTTGGGGAGTTCAAACCCAGATGTACGATTCAAAGATCCCCAGTCGCCTTCCTAGTCCTGCTGCCTTACAAAGGCCCAATATTGGGCCACCGTTATTTCATTGATCAATACCTCGTGATCAATACACCTTTGCCGGGGGGGGGGGGGTTCAGAATATGACGCCGTCAGTAGCAGTGAAATCTCTCTGAATTAGGTTTCACTACACTTGTATATGTGGAATGTAAACCCTAAAAAACATGAACCCCTTGTGTTTGTGGATATATTAAAATGCATATACATTTAGCAGACAAGATTGCGGTCTGGTCTGATAGTCCTTGCAATAGTCCTCCTGCTCTTAGCCTACAACCGTAACTTAATGCACATCACTGTTCTGATATTTTCATATGTGATTCAATGAACTATAAGCAAGTATTGTTAAAATGTGATCTATATATGAAAGGTCAATCGTAGTTTTGACACTGCTTCAAAGCGTGTGTGTGTACTAGCATCACATACTCTCCGGTAGTCTGTAGTAATAGGCCCTTCACTGCGTTTTAGGTACAACCAAAATTGTAATATTTGTATGGATCCTTCTTGTATATTTATATTTGACCTTGTTGGATATTTTCACGTTTTACGAACATGTGCACCCAATCAAGCACAGGACATTTCCTGAATATGTTAAGTTGATTCACGCGACGCATCGCTGTGACAGTGGTTTAGCGACTGCAACCGTAGCTAAAGTGTGACTGAGTGAGTTCATGAGTTCCTACAAAGCTGTGTGCACCAAAAACAGACGTAGCTCTGTCAGAGAGTCCTAGAACGGTAGGGGTTTAGCAAGTTCCTGTATAACTACTGTTGTCTGCAAGGCAATACTTTTTACAGTTTTGTAAATGTTCAATATTTTCCATAGTTTTACAAGAGTGAAAGTCCAGACACTAGTTTTGTGCCGTTGTGATATTTATACGTTATGTTATAAGATTATGATGAAAAAGAAAAGCTTACGTTGATTTTAATGTGACAGAAAGATTACATATTTTTGTTCACTTTGTTTGTTTGATACCACTTAATGAGTCAGGAGTGTCTCTGCATTTCTAATTTTTTAATTTAAATACCACTAATTTTATGATTAAATGTACTCCACCTGCAAAATAAGTTTCTCTATGCAGGAAGATAATGGGGTACAAAAGGATAAGCACACTAGAAATCAAGTTTTAGCAGATGGCATTTTCTCGGCAATATCAATATTTCATCAAGGTTGATGGACATACCCTTACATGTACATCTGGATCATACAATACAATGGTCATAATAACCTCCATCCCATGGTTTTCTTTAATATTTTTAGTTTTATTTTGTTTCACAATTATGATATTGAACAGAAACATAATATGCGTGTAAAATGATCGGTCTGACATTTAATATTACGTTTTCGTAGAATTAAAAGTGTCGGCCCCTATCTGTTTTAGTATGCATTTTTACGTACTTTGTTTCATCTTTCTTCTTTTGCCACTTCAATCCAATCCCAAGAGAGTTGATACTTTCAATACAGGTGCAGGCTGCTGGAGACTGTTAATGTTAATGTCTTGATTATACCTTGTAGTAGCCTCTGGATTTACATGTTCTTATGGTAGCAGTTCGGCTGTCTGATGTTGTTAATCAAAGGCGGGAGACGTGCCGAGGTGAAAATCAAGCACACCCAAAAGTATTTACTTCCTTCTGAATGTTTTGTTCTGTTGTGACGTTTGAGTTGATCTGTTACTTGCGTCATAGACATCTTTCAAATCAGAGAAATTTAATGTATTTTGAGTGCAATAAAAACCTGTGCAATAACGATTCATCCTGCTTATTTTATTGAACCAAGTTTTCTCATGTATTTAAAAAGGAGAATGTATTGATTTGTCTACATTAGATTGAAACATCAGTAGCGGCAGTAGCGCTACTACTACTACTACTAGCGGCTACTGCCGCTACTACTACGCAGTAGCGGCAGTAGCACCCCCCAGCCTGGGACTGCTCTCCCCTCCCCTTCCCCCTGGGGGGGCCCTGGGAGTCATCCGTGACCCCTGTTACCCAGTCAAAGGTTGCTTTTTCAGGAAGGCCTCTGGGGACCTAGCAGGCCTCTGGGGACCTAGCAGACCTCTGGGGACCTTCCAGACCCCTTGAACACCCTGGAATCAACCCTTACCATAAAACCAAACCCTCACTTTAGTGTGTAACCATCCACTACTTGTAAAAAGACGAGTGCCCAAGTCACTCCCCTTCTGGTGTCACCCATGGGACCATATTTAGAGACACGCTAGTGCCCCTGCCAAGAAGCATAAACAAGTTGGAATGGATTCTTCTGTATTAATAGTCTACACATCTGATGTTACAAGAGGGTTTCACAATGTCTGTCCCCGGTTTTATTTGTAAAAGCAGAATTTATGCCAAACAATTCACCATGTTAGTGCCTGATATTTCATTATTATATATTTAGTCTTTATACAACTTTGAAATCCCAATTAAAATGAAAAAAAACAACATGTAGACCAATGACCACAATCATGATCATGCAAACATCATGATCACTAAACTGTGAACGACAATCATGGTGACAATCGACATTTGTTCCCAGGAAAAAAACTCTCTCCAAAAGCTAACCACTCGACAACCAGTATTAAGTAACTTCTTCATTCCCACATCCGGGAACAGATGTGGCCCGGTATCGATAACATCATGTACGTCTAATCTAACAGCAATAAATATATACTCCTGGCTCTGGTTTATAGGTTTTGAAGAGACTTTTTTCCCCCAAATTCACAAATCCGGGCTTAACATTCCACAGTCATCGGCAGAGCTACGAAGCAGTGTCCTCGTCAATCTCCAACAAACGTTTGGACTAAACTACTTTGAATACAAAGACCAAACTATTTTAAAAACAACCCGTTAGGCGCTGAGTTTATGTAACTGCGAGTAAAAAAACAACAAAAACGTGATGAAATAGACCCATTGTAATGCATATGTAAATGCAAAAGTACTTGTTAGTTGGCTAAAGGTATGTATGATAGCATGGCTAACTTATATTACACAACTCTCCCCACACACACACCTTTGCGAAGCTAACTATTAGCATTTGAGAGTGCAGATATCTCTCAGGCATGGGTATTAAAAGCAGATACACCCATTTCATGCTTAGTAACTTGTTACTAAGTTTCCTCCGCGTTGACCCTTTTGCTTTTGAAATACTGTTATGTGAGACAGGCC
This sequence comes from Trisopterus luscus, assembly GCA_027122455.1. Classification (NCBI taxonomy): domain Eukaryota; kingdom Metazoa; phylum Chordata; class Actinopteri; order Gadiformes; family Gadidae; genus Trisopterus; species Trisopterus luscus. The sequence goes on along the minus strand of JAOPUA010000152.1, from coordinate 5,984,826 downwards.
AGAGATCATTGCATAACGTCAATATAAAAAAAAAGTAAATTATGAAAGCAGGGACAATAAAGGTGCAGACTTTTATCATCATAACATGTTGAAAAAACCCTCTCGAAAAATCAAGGATTCATAATCCATCCATCCAATAGACACATGGTACAGCATTTACCAGGCAAGTCCATATCCCTCCCTACAGAACCTGACCTCTGAACTCTGACCTCTTCCCTTCTAGGGTGAGTACCCTGTCAAACAGCAGCTCAGGTAAAAAGGTATCCTAGGCATGAACACATGAAAACTAGCCTGGGTTCACGATAGGCATTAGCTCGAACACAGTGCTGCTACAACACAGCCATTGGAACCAAAAGACTGCTTCAATGTTTTTTTTCTATTGGTTGTTGTTGATCACTTTTCCCCTCTCTGATTGGCTAAGCCATGATACCTTCCTTGTGACTTTTCATCACAATCAATAAATGCAAGCCAATTAAGGTCTCCAACACAGGACTCATACAATCAATTAAGCTTTTCAGTCTTTAGAGATACTTCCAAGAAGCCAGACCCACCATGAAATACATTTTGGGAGGGACTTACAAACAATTCCTCAATGTCATGACCCTGAACATTTAGATCATTTCACTTTGCAGATCAAAATGAATTTATAGCGACTATTTATACAAACAAGCTGGACACCGGTAGCAGAACAAAGCTGTGAGGGTCATGAAATGTAGGCCCTTTGTGCTTGTATTTCATGGTGGGCACATGGGTACTAAGCCAGAGATGTAAAATGGGAGTAATATTGCTTTAAATAACTGAACATAACTCGTACTCATAAACGTTCAAGAACTCCTGTCGAGTTTCCTTCTCTCTCATTCTCAGTATCGTCCGATGGGCATCGACCAATCAGATGGAAACACACATCCATCCATCCTCTATGCACGTTGCACCATTATATGCAATACAAATACATATAAATATAGTTTCCAAAATCACTTTACTGTATGATTAGTAAGACCTGGCATGCTACTGTAGTACTTATGTCAACCGAGCTATGTTTTCTGATTTTGTTGCAAAAACAGATAGCAGAGTAAAGGAGGCAATATTGTTTGCTATTAGCTAAGTGCAGTAAGCTATAAACAGCTATTAAAAACACAAAAGGTAAATGAACAAGTTAATTTGGCTATTTAGGCTGTGTCACGTGGAACTTGACTCGGGTACAGTTGGCTGTATGGCAAACAAGCTGAAGGCAAAGATCTAGAGTTGAGAGTGACTGTGTAACAGTCATATACACAGCTAATGGAGGCTAGTTTGGTATCGTATATATACTTCCCTTTTCACCACGTCTAAGGTTCAACTACAGCACCCGCTTCGTCCCCACACCCCACACCCACCGGGTCACCCAGGGGCTCCTCCCCCACCCCATCAGTGTCGCGACTGAGGGAGGGTGTGCTCCGTCCGCACGCCCGTCCACCTTGGAGAGACACTGCGTGACGACGGATGGGTGTGGTGCGCGGCAGCCACCGCGACGGCTCTGTCCGACCCAAGAAGGGACAACAGAGCTTCCGATTCCGGATGGCTTACGGCAGCGTATTGACTCACCACTTCCACTCACAGGGATGGATGTTTCAACTTACAAAGAGGCGCTGTGGAGCACATGTCGCGTTGTCACGGCCACGCTGTGTTTTTGGGTGGAGTCCCGGAGGGGGC
>JAOPUA010000152.1:5908717-5921187 GCA_027122455.1 Trisopterus luscus | reverse complement strand
ACACACACACACACACACACACACACACACACACACACACACACACACACACACACACACACACACACACACAGGTGTCCCTCACACACACTTGCATACACTAGAGATATACACAAACACACGCAAGCGAGCGAGACTTACAAACACATACACACACCGGAGACATACATACACACACACACACACAAACACAGGTGTCTCACACACACACACACACACACACACACACACACACACACAATACACAATACACACACACACACACACACGCACACCTGAGACTCACACGACATACAGACACACAGGAGTCACACACAGACTAGCCAGACACGCATATAAAACATACAAATAAGACACACAAGCCAGATACACACATGTACAAATAGGACACACATACAGACATGCTCTAACACAAATGCAAAGGCACAACACAAAGTTTTGCATCTGAGCTCATGGAAATCTTCTCCAGAGTGCCTGTCTCTTTAGGTCCTTGTTAGTTGTATAGTTCACATGCTGCATAATTACATGCACAAGTGCAGACCCACACAAACACGTTGTTATTAGACAACTGAAAAAGTGATTATTCATATAGACCGGTTCATGTTTCCCCATGTTTTTCTATGTAACACACATTCATGTAATCACATGCATCTCTGCCTTCCAGGGAAGACCCACAAGCCTAATGAATAAGTCAAAACAAAATAAGCCTGGTTGGAATTTAAAAGTGAGGACTATATATTCAGTCAAAGGATAATAAAGAGACAGAGAGAGAGAGAGAGAGAGAGAGAGAGAAAGAGTGAATGTGCGTATGAGTCTGTGAGTAAGAGCCTGTTGCTTCCCCCTGCTGGGCCACCTGCGATATTGCAACTTGTTCTGAACCAGGAAGTTTCCTGGAAAGCTAGGCGCACCTAAAAGTGTTTAGTCATGAGAAAGTGATCAAGAAAAATGGTTCCTGGGGCCCTGTTTGTAAGGATATCCATCTTCATTCAAACACAGTCTACACTAATGTGTCCTCAACCTTAATTCAAATCCATTTTAGAGAATTTATGTTCTTGGCAAGTCCAAGTGGATATTTTTTACCCAACAGTTGCCACCATTAGAATCAAGCTGGCATCTTGCTTTAGTAAAATGACTATAGCAACCTTCACCCCCTCCAAATTAAGATTAGATTCCTGAAATGTTATGGAAAATTAATCATTGATCAGTATTCAACCGACTGAACAGAGGTTTATCTCAGCTATTTGTCCCAAATATTGGGCAGACAGTAAAAGTAAACTCAAATTAAATGAACTCGAAATTCAAAAGCTTGATGAAGAAATATTATGGTTGATCAGAGCAAATGTCCTAAAGTTGACCTCTGTGTCAACAACAGCATGGCGCCCGGTCTGGTTACTCTGGCTAATGTAACACATTCCCCAAGGTTCACATGCATTGTCACTCACTAAAAATTCCATGATGGCAATGTTTAGTTTAGTAGTTAATATTTCACATAACTCTATTTGATTTAACAGGAAATCCTCCCGAAAGCTCAGGGTACAATATGTCCAACAATCATTTTGGTAAGCAATGTCACCTTGCATCTGTTAATAAATTCTCCTTTCTGGAGAACCACAATGGATCTATCACTTCTTATTAACATTGAAGGGACATTAACCTCTTTGTCAGTATATTCAAGTCTAAACCAAGCAAAACCAAGATATATTCAAAACATTAAATGAATGCTAAAAGTAAACATGTATGACATGTCACTCACATACAAAAATGCACGGAAGCATGCTTCAACAAAACATATCCACATTCTTAAAAGATTATATAAATTACTTTTGAATCACTTTTGCATACTTCAAATCCTTCAAAACTCCTGAGCCTTTTCACCCTCCAATCCAACAAAGTCTGCTTCTTTTCTAACAACAGCTTTTCCCCTTTGTAAACCTCCTGAACCCGTCAGCTGCCCATGCTTCACATACAGTGCTTATAGCAATGCACTTGAACCATCCCAATGAACACAGTTTGAAACCAGGCCAGTACCTCTGTGACCCCTTTATTACTCGCACTACATTAGGACATGGCCGTGGCTAAAACCTTTGGTCAGCTATGGATTCGAAGCCCGGGCATTTAATCAATACAAGAAATCATTAATTTACGATGTGTCAGGCTTACTTGACAGCAGAGTTCATGGAAAATGATCCGGACTCGATCAGTGTAAGGATTAATTTGGTTCTTCAGCTGGAGGGGACTGTAATACTAGATCGATTTGGGTTTAGAGCCCAAACTGAGAGATTAGACCATATCAAAAGATGGCCTGTGAATGAGAGAAAGGGAGAAACTATACAGACTTTGTGGTAATCAATCCCAAGATGCTAAGCTTCCCCTAATATCATAATTGAACAGTTTTCCAAATGTACACGACATAAACCCATTTCACCCCGTCATGGGAATAACCACAGGAAGAGTGTCTAGTGGGCACAGAAGCACACTTATGCATTCCACTCAACAGAGGATAATTAAAGTGGCACTTTGGTCACCCTTGAGATATCGGCAGACACGTAGCAAGAGAGTATGTCCCCTGTTAATATTTCCCCAATATTCTTCTAAGCTAAAACTTATATTAAACCGGTGTAGGTATAGAACTCATAAGTCACAGCCCATTAATGGCCACAGCATCACAATTGCCATAGCAACAACACAGTGAGACCTTCCCCACCTAAGGATTAAGACAAAGCCTATGTGAATATCCATTTTCACATTGGCCTTTGGTTCAGAATGGATTTTTGTTGACATATGCATTCAGTGCGACATACTTACTGTGAGTCGGGATCTCTTTCCCAGAAAGTATGTTGCAATTCTTACCAATCTCTCCAGAGGATCATTGCTACCAGTGGGAGGAGTGCTGGGGGGGGGGGCGTACCTGCCAGGGCCTTGATGCGCGAGCGCTCGAAGAGACGTGCCGAGCTGTTCTCATTGTCCCAGTCGGTCTCGGCGGCCAGGTCCCAGCGGTTGTTGATGTCGTTGTACTGCTGCTGGATCTCCAGGCTGTCGAAGTCGGTGGGGGAGATGGTGCTCATGGTGCCGGCGCTGGGGGAAGAACCATCCAAAGCCTGAATCACAACACACACACACACGCACACACACACACACACACACACACAGATTAGGGCTTGAGGTTAGGCAGCAGACAACATTGCAAGGACATTGAATAGCTTAGCGGACGCTTTTAACTTGTGAATTTCTAGATATAGGTCATTAAGCAGGAGGTAGGGGGCTAGGGTGCCTTGCTCAATGTCAAGGGTGCCTACAGCTTATGCTAGATACAGTGGAGTTCCAACCCAGGACATATGGCTGGGAGTCAAACCCTCAACCCTACACTATCCTGCTTCCAAGCAGCGGTGAACATTGAGAAGAGCTGTGTAGAGCTGTGTGGCTGTGTAAAAGTGTAGGTCATGCTATTAATCCAAGGAGATTCACAGTGAATCCAAAAGCAGGTCATTGCGAATCAGCTGGGGTATCTCGCTCAAGGAAGCCTGCATCGTTACGCTGCGGGAGGACATGGGGGAACGAACGTGGTAACTTTCGCTCGTGCAGTCGAACACCGTAGCTTACACTACGCTCTCCTTCACTCGTCTAAATATAGCACGGTGGGCTGACAGCCCTTCAGAGGGTTAATGGAACGAGCGTGGGCCTATCATGCCATCATACAATCTGCCTCACCGATCGTATAACCGTCTCCCTCCGAGTGACGGCGAGTCAGTCTTCATTGAGACGGCACATTTCGTACACTAGCGTCTCAGTCGCTCTTCAGCCAGCGCTGGCTGCTCAAGCGACCTGCTGCCCTCAGTCATCTCTTGTCTGATATAATCAAGTGAGCCAACGACCAATGCAAATAGAGCTCTGGGGAATATAATTGACATGTTGCGTCAAATTTGGATCAGGTCAACGTTATTTGTATAGTCATTTATCACGATTACAGATAAGGTTTACCAGAAAGGCTGTTTGTTTCTCAGCCGGCCAATTGTTTTAATTTAATGGACATCTGCTAAAGGTTGTGTAATCTCATTTGATGCATGGAGGCACAGAAATAACCCGGCTGTATTTCGATTCGATTCACTGCGCACACGTTTTGAATGGTAATATTCTACCCACAAGCACAGTGATGCCACAAGCACACCGTGCATGACTGATGTCATCTGAAGGACACCTTCACAACAAATGTTTTTTCCAAATGCACACACACACACACACACACACACAGAGTTCTTTGCTGATGTGTGTAAAAGGTCGTTCTTCTGATACACTGGCTACGGACTATCAACACAAATTCAGTGAAGATTTAGACAAAACAAACAACCCCACATCACCAGCTAAACAGAAGGAATCAGTAACACATGTATTGCACACATTATACCAAAGGACTTCCAGGTGAAAAGAACAACAGACCTCCACAAGGCCAAAGCACTGAAACTAAACACTAAATACACAGTTGCTGATATTACAGCTCTGCAATTAAAAACTGATTTATGACAGGAAAATGGAAAGAAAGAACATAATGCAAGAACAAACATTGAACTTCCAGCATGCATATACAACTCCTCTCCGTCCCATCTACAGTACATTACTTTCCCGGGCTCTTATCCAATAGTTATATTAATTGACTACACTATTTAGTATGAACTATAATCAATTTGTAATTAATTGGGATGTGCTTAATGAGCCAGTAGGGCTAGGGCCTCTTGCTCTAGGGTGCCTAAGTTAGGCTGAGGTGTACAGACATATGTTATTGAACCAAGTACCTTTGGGCTGGGGGTTGAACCTGGCCAGAGACTACCATTCTGGTCCTGGCCTGCTCCACTGATCCCACCATCTCGGACCACCTGGCGCTCATCATGGACATTGGCCATCCCCACCCCTGGGACCGAACACAAACACACCATTACGTCACAGACAGCCAAGTCTATTGGTCCCCCATCCCTCATTACCGTCTGCATCACGGAGAAGATATCCTCCTCCTCATCTATGTACTATATTAAAGGATAGATTAGATCAAAGCCAACAGTCTCTGTCCCGTGTTCACTCTCTGGTTCGCCCTTAAAAAAATCTCTGGTCTTGACATTCCAAATTCCTAATATAAAATCTTAAAACAATATATTTTTATTTATAAAATTAGAAAATCATAATCACAACATTATAGTATTGTTCTTCTTAAAACATGAATATAATATTATAAAAACCTCTCAGAATACTCAAATCAGTAATTTTTTTGTATTTTATGAGGTATATTTGCTAAACGTTTTAAAAATCTGTTGCAACCTTTTAAAATGTGCTCCTGGAAACCTACTTTACAACTTAAATGTTTTGTATGTATGTATTAGCTATGTGTGCATTTTCTATCTTTCTATATATTTGAATTCCCTTCAACAGAAACCAAACTGTCATCAAGAGATGTCATCAAGACGGCAAGAGGACGTTTGAGATCAATTGAGACTTATACAAGCTTCTATTACTCCTAATATACTTAAATGGCTCCTATGATCATTCACATTGACATGAGGCTTGTTAACATATACAATAATGCCACCTTAAGGATACAGCCACACTAATGGGTTTTGTTCTAAAACAGTGTTTTCAAAAAGCAGTGCAGCAATGACCCGGTCCGAACGTTTTAAGACTGTAACAGCAATAATCCCCGTCCCTACTGCAATATCTGGAAACGCCTATCACGTGACCGTTTACATACACTGTCTGCATAATCTTTCTCATAAGTCTCAGTTTCAGACCGTCCAGATTAAAACTCAATCTCATTAAATCGCAGTTTACAAACTAAAACACGGTCAGCAGCATATTCAAAAGTCACGCAAGAGTACTTCATTAAAACCAAACACACAAGTGTGGATGGGGCCTCAGATACCATCAAATGATCACTTTGGTACAGTAAATAAATATAGACGTTGGCGGATATCAGTAAGCACATTTGGCATTGTTTTGATTCAAAAGCTGATGATATCCTGATGATATCCTGCTTGGAAAAGCCATTCTAGTGCCCTGGGGAGAAGATATGAAAGACTGCGCTCTGTAGGCCTAAATGATTCATGAACAGTAAAAGGATGGTCCGTAACTCTCTACAACTCAACACTTCCTCCAATGTTCACGATGGAGGCCTGGGGCCTTGAAAATAACAGACTATCACTCATAGTTTGAACAGCTACCTCAAGAGATCCTGGTCTCTGGGTTGACACCACAGCTCCGCTTGGAGTCCATCCATGGGATGAATGTATATTAAACACACAAACGTGGGTACACACACACACACACACACACACACACACACACACACACACACATACACACACACATCAATAGGAACAGGGGCATTAATGAAGTGGTTATGTTTACTTTAAGAGCATTGAGAAGATTATTGGGACAGTGGGTTTAGTAGTGGGGGTCTGCTTGTCTGTTTGGGGATACATCACTGTGGTACTCAGTGGGTGGGGGCGATGAGGAAAGAGAGAGACTGGGGGGGAGGGGAAATGGGAGGGAGAGACAGAGCTAGAGCAGAGGACCACAGGGACAGAGCCATGTGCAGTATTGACAGAGGGGAGGGGTAGACACAGACACAGAGACAGAGAGAGACAGAGAGAAATGGTAGATTCGGGAGCGGTCAGTAATTAAGGTGAGGCCTGGGCAGACGGAGGAGGTGGCCTGGGAGAGGGGCTTGCAGTCCCTCTCCCCTCCCAGCATGGTGCTGAAGGTCTGCTCTTGTCTCTCCTGATCCAGGATCTCTGCAGGAGACTGCAGATATCCAGCTGAGTCCCAACACCTCCGCACACAAAACGCCCACCACGAGCACTCTTAGTGCAGCTGTAGCCCCAGGACTTCTGGCACTGCGGTGTGCATAATACTCCATTTCTAAACTGAACACGTAAAGAGGCCTACGGTATACCTCATCAGTTGTGGTTTCATTCACTTGGTTTCTCATCGTCCCAAAAGGAGATGGCTCATTTGCTTTGATTAATGTTTTTGATTGATGTTACAGCTTGGACTTGCGCCAATCACTTTTATATAATGTAGCCAACTTCAATTCTGGTGATACTGCACTCAGAAACTGTGTCCCACATACAGAGAGGCTGCTATAGAAATAGATAGCCTAGATAATGACAGGACTTGAACTTGAAGTTCAGGTCTGGTCGGAAAGGACGGGACATTATTATTGTGTGTTTTAATGCTTCAGCCCAGGGAGCTAATTTTAATAACTGTAGCCAGAATAAATGACAGTCAGAGTCAGGTGACGTCATCTACAGGATATGATTATACACACAATAAGACTCCAAGACAAAACCTTTGAGCAGTATGCAGATGAGAAAAAGATGCACTCTACTCATTTAAGACTCCTCTTGTCTTCATGACCTTGTCTGAATGACATTCATTTGGATGCTTTCATTCAAATGATTCACTTAAATTGTAATACATGAATGGAAATATATGGAGTAAGACAATTAATATGAATACAAATAACATGAATTATGAATAATATTAATATTAATATAATAATATTGTCACTGACCGTATGCTGACACCTGAGCCGTTTCCTTGTGCTTTTGTGAATAAAGTTTTTTAGTATATGCTACACATGAACCTCGTAAGATGGCGCCATTTGATTGGTTGCTATCTCGGGATATTGGGCAATATCCCATGATTGCGATCTCAAACATGGGATATTGTTTTCATCGCAAAATGTTGTCTCGTCATGCTAATATTATTTATGCCGTGTTCACGTATATACTAAAACAATTATTCACCTCAGGCTCTGTGAATAATTGATAAATATCTGAATCTGATGCAGGGGAAAGAGGTGTGTTACAATCATAAATCAAAATGTAAATGCAATCGAAAAACCCTGCCATGCCAGCAGGGTTGTGGGTGAATTGACTTCTGAGCTGCAGTGAAATGTAAGAAAGACGTCAATCATCCTCATACAATCAGCAAACCTCTTCCTCGGCCTTGAATACAGCAACATCTACTGGTGACTGACCCAGCCTTTGGTTCAAGGGGTTGGCTTTAAACCAACAGCCTGTCTACCAGGCACCTTCGTTACAATACAAGCAATAAACAGGATCACAGTTTACACTTTGGAGCCTTTAAATTAGGCCTTTAATTCAGCCTTACATGGTCACAATATAGATATGTGGTTTCTGCTGTTCTCTGATGATGTTAAAAGATCATTTTGATGATTGATCATATATCTTCTCACCATCATTTGTTTACATTCCAAAAACTCTTTGATTTCATGACAATAAAATGACAATACAAAAAACAATAAGTGGCAATATGCTGAATTATTGACCAGTCTGATAAAAAAAAGGAAAGAAAGGCTGAGGAAATCCAATTAAGAGCAGATTAAGACTTGGCTGGGAATAGCAACTAAATACAAAGACATTATCCTCGGATTAGGGCAGGGAGCCAGAAGGCATCCCCACAACCATCACCCCTACCCACAGGCCACCCCCACCTACACACCAGACCCACCCACCCAAACAGCCATCACCCCAACACGTACTGTATAGTGTGGTGGGTGTTCGATTCCCAGCCAAAAGGTGCCAAGTTCTATCATTAACATCTGCAGAAATATCTGTAGCAAGTTATAACAACACCCATACCTACTCCTGAATGACTTGTTCTCTACGGATAAAGGCCTCACGCTCAAAAACAATTCAGAGAAAATTATATCTTAAAATGTTTCAACACCGCAATTTGGTTGAGTGTTCTAAACAAGGTGGGACACTTGCCATAAACCACATTCATGAGCCTCCTACACACAATGCACTGAAACACAGGCACACACACACACACACACACACATGGGTGCACTGTGTAACACCAGCCATGTCCGCCTACACGCACATCATGGTTTGTGTACTACCGGTAGTTCCAACAGACACATACGCACACTCACACGCACACCAGGAGGGTAACAGCAACCGCACACACCACACACACACACAGTTATTGCCCACGCTGGATCTCGTGCACACATCACGTGGAGAGAGATGGACCTTCTTCTCATTCGTCGATATCACCATCATTGACGCCGCTGCTCTGACGTCCACACTTGGCAAATGAGTAACTAGACCAGTGGAACTGCAATTCACTAAGAAGAAGGACGACGATGTTGTCCTTAAACTCCAAGGATGCACAGAATGGATTGTGGATGATATTTAGATTTTAGCAACATGAGGGTATAATCACTAGGGGTGTCATATGTCCTTATTCAGAAGCTCGGTTTTCAGAGGTTGAAAACGCAGGCTAAGAAAAGTGTCTACACATTTATATGAATAGTGTACTGTGCAAACCCTCCTCAACACAGGTTTTGCGTCATACCCTTCCCCCAGACAATCAGTGATGTTTCCCTTTCACACCCCCGTACACACAGTGACACACTCCTGTACAGATATAGACACAAACGCTGTCCCCAGCTGCTTGCCCTAACAGTAGTCATGCTGTGACGTGTCCATCCTCTCTGTATAGATGAGAGGATGCACAAACCCTGTCCCTGTGTACCATCTGATCAGAGGCTTATGCCCAATCTCCATTCTCATTTTCACCCCTATCCCTTGTTTTTGAGGGGCTTCGACTTGCCCCTTGAAAAAGAGGGCAAAGCGGAATTCTTCCCCTACAAAATGGACAAACCTTCAAGACCCTGTTACATCATTAGTAGTAGTCGACTGCGTTATGTAAATAGACGTGACAAGTTTGTTGTGGGTTGTTTTTAGTTTCACAACACCGGCGTCCAATGTGGTGATTTCCCTTGCGTGGGTTCTAATCATCATTTTGTGGTTGTCAGCGAATCTTGAGAAATGTGGATGAAAAATAAGACTTATTCAAAGCCGTCTTCGATGCCTGGGAATACTGGTGGACCAGTTTGACATATGTATATTTAATATACTGCCTTGCTACACAACATGCTAGCTAGTATAACTAACGCTAATTGTTGGATCAACCCCTTTGTGATACGTAAGTAAGGTTTACTTTCATTTGTGTTTTGATCCGTGTGCAGGTCTGATAGGATAGAATACCATACGCATGCATTGTATGTAACTAGTAGTTTTAAGTAGTAAGTCATTCCTTTTTGGACTAAATGATGTGAACTTATTTCCTTTTCCAGACCCGTTGTCTGTCGTACTGCAAGCTAAATGTAAAGGTGCCCATCCTGCGTTTGTGGTTCAACGTAGAGCTTGAGCTGGTGTAGGATTTTCATCCCAGCAGAAGAGCCATGCATGATCAGCAGAGGCTGATTGAAGTAATTATTTTTATTTCACTTTAATTTCAAGTAAAATCTTTGAATCTTTGATGGAAAAAATGTTATGATTAGATAATAATAATAATATTCATGCACACACAATCAGTTAGAAACTGAAATATTGCCATTTATTTTGCACCAAACATTGTACCAAAAGATAACATATTAAACAAGAACTTGAGATAGTGTGCAATCAATGTAAAAAATAAATAACACACAAACAAGAAAAAGAGATATAATAGCACATTATTATTATTAGCAATCACACAATCATGTTTCATCAATATTTTTTTCAAAAGGGGCCCTAAAACAATCTGTTTTGAACCATCCACATCTTTCTTTGTTCAGTGCTACCAATGCAGAAGAGGTGCCTGAGCTGGAGGGGGTGGTGCCTGAGATGGAGGGGTGGGCTCTGTGGCGGCAGTTGCCTCAACGATCTCCTGAAGGAAAGATAACAAATGAGAATGAATTATATGGCAGAACTGGCCACATGTTACATACAATATATAATAACTGTTCATAATATATTTCCACCAAAATAAATGAAATAAGAAGCTGCTTTGTCACACAACATCACATTGATCCACCATTGTCATAAAATTCCAGGCTAAATAGCATTTTTAAAACAAGATCAATTGCATTACTTGGCAAATGTGATTGAAGCTCTTCAAATGTGAAGTCCCTGGGATGATAGAACATATAGGATATCATTGATGCATTGTTCGGATTCCAAAGACAACAACTTGCAAGTTTTACGGTATCAGTAAACATGCCATAGAATGGAAATAGGTCCAGTACTGATGATGCACCATCATCAATGTTGTGAAGTTTGCTAGCTAGCAAGTTTGCTTGCTAAAGCCACGCATACTAGCGATTGTGTTGTTTATATTTTATGTGCTTGTTATAAAGAAAATGTCTATAATACATTGAAACAACATTAGGATACTGCGATGGTCTTCATCATTTTTTAATGTTCATTAACAGATAGAAAATACTTACATTTGTGGTTTTCGATCCTGTCGCATCTTTTGCTGCCATCTTTTGCTGATCTTTCTTTATTTTCTATTTCCTCGCAAGACATTGGAGATTTCTCATAATTTTTTCCACATTTCTCAGATTCACTTACAATTAGGGCTGAACGATTAACTGAATTCAATCCGACATCGCGATGTAATGGAACACGATATGCAAAACTCAAGAAAACCAACACAGCTGAAGCTGGTATTGTGAAACTCAATACAACAAGCAACAAACTCATCACGTCTATTTACGTAAACGCCGTTGAATTTTACTAATGACGTAACAGGGTCTTGAAAGATTTTCCCGTTGCGTAGGGGAAGAGTCCCCCTTGGCCCTCTGTTTCGAGGGGCAAGTCGAAGCCACTCAAAAGTGAGGGCCACTCAAAAACGAGGGTTAAGGGTCAAAATTAGAATGTCGCTTAATGTACGTCGGATAAGCACTGCACACTCCAAAACACACCCATTTAAAAGGGGATTTTAAAGGACTCATCAGCCGAGTGGAATAAGGGCTTTACAATATTCTGGGGTCATGTTGAGCTCCCCAATTGTGACAGCGAATAACATTAACGTTATACTATCCAAATCCAATGTGTGTGTGTGTGTGTGTGTGTGTGTGTGAATTTCCACATCCCCCCACCATGAAAAATACCCAGAAGCCCCTGCAGCAACCACCCCAGCCACCAAAGTGGGGCGTAAAGGGGATTCGAAGGCACCCCCCAGAAGCAGTCGTACAGTCATGGGCCCAGGGTTTGAAGGTGATGGGTTTCAGTCCCCGTCTCCGGGGCGGATGACGAAAGGCCTGGCCGAAGAGAACGCTCACCTCTCGGTCGCGCTACACGGCCCCAGGTGCAGCCTTCGATGAGAGTGGGAGGCGAAGGGAAGAAAGAACGCGGGGTCGCAAAAAAAAAGGAAAGAGATAGGCCCACGGAGGAGAAAGTGGGCCACTGGGGGTGAGGGGGTAAGAGGGAGGGGGTGACTGGGGGTGACTGGATGCCTGGAAGCCAAATCCCATTCCAGACAGACATTAGGCCATCACTCACATGTGACCGCAGATCAGAAATCAGGCCAGACACAACTGCACCCCAGGCAGTACCGCCGCTCTACCGGGGGGGGGGGGGGGGGGGGGGGGGGGGGGGGGGGGGGGGGGGGGGGGGGGGGGGGGG
>JAOPUA010000152.1:5841664-5852474 GCA_027122455.1 Trisopterus luscus | reverse complement strand
GAGAGAGAGAGAGAGAGAGAGAGAGAGAGAGAGAGAGAGAGAGAGAGAGAGAGAGAGAGAGAGGGAGAGAGAGAGAGTGAGAGAGGGGGGAGGGAGAAAGGTGACGGGAGAAATGGATAAGATTGAGTGTGGTTGAGTCACTTCCTCTTAAAAAAAGTGAGAATGTTTACTTGAGGTCACTAAGGAGGTGACTGCATGGAGTTCACAGACAACATTTCCATCTGGCCATTTCCTGCATTTTCTACTTTAGGATAGTTTATAGTTCATAAAAACCAGAGGTTAGATAGAATAGGTTGAATAGATAGTGAATAGAAAGTGTAATATTGTATAGCTATGGTCTTGTACAATCTTGTATTGTATATGGCAATATATCAAAAAATAGCAGAGGATGGTTTCGATCCATCGACCTCTGGGTTATGGGCCCAGCACGCTTCCGCTGCGCCACTCTGCTACGCGGAAATACAATGTCAATGTGATCTCTATTAGTCTGTACTGTCCCTACTATAAAGTAATGTTAACAATGTCTCTGGTTTGCGCATTGTTTTTACCTTTGCGGCACTCGTCAAGCTGCGATCCAAGAACTCGACGGTATGGTTGTTCTCGCTGTTTAATCACGCGGAATGGAGACCGAGAGCTTTTCAGCGGCTCAACACCGCCACCGTCATCTGAGAGGAAGACAATTCGTTGTTGATGGAAACGGCAATACAGTAAAGTTTTTGTTTTTGTTCTTGTTTTAATCCAAAACCATTCGTTTGGATGCCTAAAGTAGCCGACTAACTATTACTCTGGTAGCCTGTTTTTGCGTTTAGCCGAAAAGTTAATCTCGTAAAGATTTATTTTCCTGTCGTTTACTAGTCTTAAACCGTAAAAATATAAATATAAAATATACATTGGTTACCTAATCTCAGAAATGACAGAAGAATATGAAATGGTCTGGATAAAGGTTGCGTCTCCCTATCGTCCAGCAGAGTGGCGCAGCGGAAGCGTGCTGGGCCCATAACCCAGAGGTCGATGGATCGAAACCATCCTCTGCTATGAACTCGTCTTTTGCCATTGTAAGACAATGCTTATACAATGTTAGACTTGGCAGGCTTACAGAACTGCCTATAGTCAGATAGTGCCATATTTAGATCCAACTATCCATGTGTGTCCACTGGTATCAGTGAATATTCATTTTGTAATGAAATAACTAATTGTATGGTGTATCAATATTAACAAACCACAATTTTGTCCTCATACTCCTATGTCTAGATCCAGCGTCTTCGTGGAGTTGGGCAAATACAGAGAAATACAGAGCAGAGTGGCGCAGCGGAAGCGTGCTGGGCCCATAACCCAGAGGTCGATGGATCGAAACCATCCTCTGCTATGATCTGGTCTGTTTCAATATATATTATAATATTGTAAGACAATACTTATACAATATTAGACTTGGCAGGCTTACATAACTGCCTATAGTCAGATAGTGCCATATTTAGATCCAACTATCCATGTGTGTCCCCTGTTATCTGCATGTTAATTTTGTAATGAAATAACTAATTGTATGGTGTACCAACACATTTGTTTTCGTACCCCTATGTCTAGATCCAGTATCTCAGTGTCACTTCCTTCCACCAGAGCAGAGTGGCGCAGCGGAAGCGTGCTGGGCCCATAACCCAGAGGTCGATGGATCGAAACCATCCTCTGCTAATACCTGGTTTTACCTTGATCAAATACTATACAATAGTTAATACAAATCCCTCATTCATATTATTACAGGCCTTATGTGTTGGGTGAAGAGTTTATGCAAACTTTTACAAAGTGAAAACATTAATTTAAAAGGAAAGGTAATCTTTGAGTAAATAATTGCCCAATTCTATAATACTCACACACCCAATTCACCTGTCATCCTTTATGTCCAGCAATGCTTTATCTTTGAAGAGCAGCCTTCATGTGAAAGGATGTTATATTCACGAACCTTTTTAATGCTGTCAATGTTTACAGCATCTTATGGTGCGTTCACATTGCTGGGAATTATGGGGAAAACATTTTCACGACATCGGGAAGAGGGTGTGAATGACACCTCATGACGCTCTGATGATTTCACTTCCGTTCGGTAACTGGGGCAGAGTTGCCCAGTTGGTGACGTATGGTTTACTCTGACCCCCATGAACATAGCTGTACATGAACGTTTTACTAATATACAAGAAGCAACCATCATATCACATATTTTACTATTGATAGACATTGTAACTGTCTGTTGGCATCGACTTTGCTCAGTTTTAAACGTTGTTTACTGGTAAACCAGCTCTAGATAAGGGCACGTGTAGCCTTCCATAGAGTGGCAATACAATGTGCTTCTCATAAATAAAAGCAAAGGATAGTAGGCCTAGGTGATACAGCTACAAGGAAATAAAGGTGTGCGAACTTGAAACTGATCCTACTGAGTTCTGTTTAGTTCTGACTGTTTATCATTGGATTTAAAAACTCTGCTGGGAAGAACTTGATGCGCTCTCAGATTCCCAACGCAGTGCACATGAACGGTCGCTGTCGTGAACACGAGTAAGCGTGACCGTGAACGAACCTTTAGCAACATCAATGTGTGCGTCAGAACCTTTTGACTGATCTGATAGGCTAGGATTAGATGTAGGTCATTGGTTTGGACCTCTGAAAGGTTTTTCTAAGTTTCTCAGCACAATTCTATTGTCGAAAAACTAATTGCACTCAGCGCAGTGGCCTAATCGATATGGCACTGAGCTCATGAGTCAGGGATTGTTCAAGTCCCATCTTAGTGTGCTGAGTCCAAAACCATTCAAAACCATCATTTGTTGTTCAGTTAAAGATTTGAAAAATTAAAACATTATGAAGGAAACACCCTGTAATATTTTGTCAACATTGATTCTTTGTGTGGCACAAATAATTGTGCAGATTTCTTACTTTACCACAATTTACAAACATGTACCTTTAATATTGACACCATCTTCATTTCTGGGAGTAATAATGTAGCTGCTGAGAGTAAAGAAAGGTTACTGATACTTACTTACTGATTAGTGTGGATTAAAAGAAGGGTGATGGGTGATTACACAGCTCTTTCATAGGTGTGCCAACATAAACTATCAATTTAGAGAAGACTGAGGAAGTCTGGGTGGGCATATAGGCCTAAGCCAAGTTTTAAACACATGAAACAAGACTGAAAGCTATGGATTCGGAAAGCCTTTCTCACAAAGATTCATACATTAAGCTTTTATATAGTTAGGTTTTTCCCTTGCAGATGTTTTAACAGTTATTGTGAAATGTACAGTATATCATTGACTTGTAAAATTCATATATAAAAAGAAAAAAATGCACAGAGATGTATAAACAAAGGCCCTTTAATATACAACATTTAGGCAAAAGGGGTGACTTATATCGGAAAATATTTGGAGCACGGAGGCATGAAAAATTAATTCAGTAAACACCAGATTCAGGACTGAAATAGATCACTTGAAAGTAAATTCATGCAAAGCGCTCCAGAATGTGTTTGAACCAAAAAGAAGTTAAGTTAGTTAAGATGGGGTAAGGACAACCGTGGCAAAGTTCCTAGTATATAGACATGTTTCATAGTTAACCCATATAAAAAAAGGGCATACACTAGTAAATGTATGTACATATTGTTCTTGTTTAAACAATTACATTAAGCTCATTAAAGTAGCGTGTATAATGGTAGATCTATATCTCAGAGAGGCAGAGAGTAATGTTCCTTTGCTGCTTGTTCTGATGCCCGAAAGCTTTGCCATTGGAAAGAAGATACAGGAGATTACATATTTACAGTTCACGGTCGTAGACCAATGGGCAATACTTGGGCTAAGGGGGAAAGGGTGTTGTAAGTCACATTGTTATGTACAGAGTCAGCTCACCTAGAGTTGGTGCCATGGGAATGATTACACGTGCATGCACCAATGCTGCTCGGCTAATGGCCGCAGATTTGGAGGGTTAAAAATCGTAGAAACATTGAGCCATTCAATGTCTTCAACATGAATACTGGTTGTAAAAAATAAAAAAAAAAGAGAAAGGAATGCCATTCGTTATTACATGATTATTAAGTACGGAAAATGGTAAAACAGCGTTTTGTAGTGTTAGCCTGTGATGCAGAATGGACTTCACCTCACCAGAGCAGCCGATTACAAACTTGTGGCACAACCTAAAGTTTCACAAATAATTTCTAGGATGGTCGGTCATTTTGACTCAAAATAACCGACAACCCTTTCCATCCGTCAACATTTTTGACAGATGGAATTTAAGACCGGTTGTGTCAGACACTTTGACAGATGGACATTTTGAGGCAGACAGAATAAAGCTGCTAGTCGGGCAGGGCAGTGAATCCAGCGTCATTTCACATGGTCCATCTCAACACCAGATCTGAGCTGACTAAAATGGACCACCATCCGGTCAAATTAAACTAGTGTAAATAAATGGCAACAAGTAGTTTTTACTTCTCTGAATGCAGCATGTTAATGCCACACACCTTATTCACACAGATAAACAGTTACCATCACATTCTGTAGCAGAAGCCTGTGAATGCGAAAAGACCTTTAAAATATAAAGGATGGGTCTAACAGATGAAGGCATGATGCATTGATGCTAAAGAAAGGCTGTGCTTCCCGCACACACGCTGACAGCCAATACTCTGGCCACTCCTTGATCAAGGCTTGTGGAAACTTAAGGGTTGATACGGTCATATTACATCGGCCAATCCATCCATCCTATGTGTAAAACCTCTCCAACACACCGTGGCTCCAAGGCCAACCGGGGAGAGATGTCCAACCAGCTGCAGCTCCCCTACCTGGGCTGAGGGTCATGTCTCTGCACCTGCTACTACCATGGATGGCGTCTCTCCACTCTGCCACTAAAATATTGACCCAACACCAGCTGCTCTCGATGCTCCCTGACACGACGGGGACAACAGCCACTTAAAACTGTTGGCTCACGAACAAAACACAAAGCTGATATTCATAACTACGTTCACATCTACAATACAAAATTAAAAAGGCAAATGGACTACCCTGATGAATAAACACTCCACTGCTGGGGTTAGATGCGCTAGATTGTGTGACTGGAGAGAATAAAAACTCTTCCATGAGCGGCAGGTTTGGAAAACAATAGGAAGACAATTTGAATAATATTGTCGTTTTTTCACTGGATCAAGAAAACGTTTTGTCGATGACGCACCAGCTTCAGGGGGGTGGGGGGAGCGTGGCTTTAAACACAGTCCACCACAGAGGTCTCGTCCTCCTCCCCGCCCCACTCGCCAAACCTCATCTGGGGGGAGGGGGCTGCGGGGTGCAGGCTGTTGATGTCGTCCATTGCGTCGGGGTCCGCCTCCTCGGCGGTGCCCATGGCCAGGTGCCCCGCCTCCTCGCGGTGGGTGCGTACGTGCTTGCGCAGCGCGGCCGGCTCCTTGAAGGTGCGGTTGCAGAAGGGGCAGCAGCACGGTCGCTCGCCGGTGTGGATCAGCTGGTGGTGCTTCAGGTGCTGCAGGCGGCTCAGGCGCTTGCCGCAGATGGCGCACACGTACGGCTTCTCGCCCGTGTGCGTGCGCCGGTGCTTACGCAGGCCGTCCAGGTGGCGGAAGCTGTTGCCGCACTCGGAGCACGAGTAGGGCTTTTCGCCCGTGTGGATGCGCAGGTGGGTCTTCAGCGCGCCCGACTCGCGGAAGCGCCGGCCGCACACGCCGCACGGGTACGGCTTCTCGCCCGTGTGGATGCGGATGTGCTTCTTCAGGCTGGAGATCAAGCGGAACGTCTTGCCGCACTCCAGGCAGTGGTGTGGGCGGTCCGCAGAGACCTCCGCCGCCAGGTCGGGCGCAGAGGGGCCCGCGGTGTCCTCCGCCCGGGCCGGGGACAGACCGTCTACCCTGCCCGGGACAGTCCGTACGGCGGCCTTCTGTACGTCCAGCGTGCCCTGAGACTGGGGGGCCGTGCGAGGTCTCACGGGACGCGGGTGACGAAGAGGGTAGGTGAAGGACCGCTGGGAGCCCCCGTCCTCTCCCTGGCCATAGCCAAGGTCACCGACGTTGTGGCCAGACGCCTCGCCGTCATCCCCGGTCAACCCCTGGTCCTTCCTGGATGACTGGCCGTTGCCTGGGGTCAAACCTTGCTCCTCTTTGATCTCAAACCCAGAGCCGCTGCCTCGCTGGGACTGCCGGTCATCTGGGGGAGGAAACCAGGTCAACTTCAGAGCCTAAAACAGGCATGCTGGTAAATATAACTAATCAAGCTCCTCAATAATATCATCTGATACAATAAAGCCTGTATTAATTAAGAAATATATTATTTTTTATGATATGTGGGTGGATGCATTCATTAATGATAATTACCTTGTCTATTTGAGTCGTTGATCATGTGGGCCGTGTTGGTGTAGGCGTCCAGCGAGTGGTTTGTCACCGATCCATCGGGCTGGATTGACAGCTGGCACATCTTATAGTCATCTCGGGGTTCGAAACCGTGGAGTGAGTCGTCCACGGAGCCACCCAGACCCAAGTCGACGCCGGAACCGTTCACGTTCCGAGAGTTCTGGTGATCTCGGTCCATTCCCGTATTCATAGACGTCAAGGAAGACAGCGACGGTGCGAAAACAGACTGAGTTTGAGAGCCAGGGTAAGATATCTGAAGTTGATCAATCAGTTTCTGAGCACTGCATAAACATTCCTGCAATGTCTTCAGTTCTCGCTCGGACACTTCCAGGCGAACCTTTAGTCTCTCGTTTTCCTGCTCCTTGTTGTACAACTCTTGTTGTGTCTCGTTTAAAACGAGGACCACCTCGCCAAGAAGAGTGTCCACTGCGGCAGACATAGCATTTTGAATAGTGGGGGCCAGGCGTGATTTCAGGGATGTGACAGTCATGTTGCCCTGCGAGCCGTACCCCGTCTTGTCCACTTTCCGATCGTAGCAAGACTCCGACCCGGTCCGATTGGGGACGTTGATTATGCTTTGTTTTCGATTACCACTGTTAACCACACTACTACTAGACGCAGATGAATCCATTCCACCGGCATAACCTCCTCTTCTGGAAGTCATGGTGATATTTCGGTTTTTATTTGCAGGCTAACGTTAGCAGGTTTTTGCGCTTACGCCGTATAGTATCCTGCCGTACTTCAACTCTTAAAACGATCTCGTTATGGCCGTGGAAATGCTGCAGCGGGGGTGCAGGGAGGGAGAAAAACACGTATTTTTATCCGCATTTAATTCATGGGTTGTCACATCCAATTTTAAAACGACGTCGGTCAACTTTACGATGCGGGGAGTTGATCGTCGCAGGGCCCTGGCTAGGCCTGGCTAGCAAACACTAGCCTTATGGTAAACAACTAGGTAACACGCACCAAAACTGTCGCTAATTTTAACACTAAGTTGACTTACACACACGTTCACTGTGATCATTAAGGTCCCAGTAATGTGTAATAATATGTAGAAACGTGTTAAGTGTTTGAAAGCATATCTCTCGTCCTACCGCGGGTGATCGATACTCTAGTGCTTCTCGCGGATCTGGACTGTGCGTATCTCTTGATTGGCTGACAGGCAGTGTTGCCAGATTTTAACACTGCCTGGATGGAGCGCGGTGCAGCCAGAGTTGCCGGATTTGGAGGGAAATATGGCCCAATCTGGCAACACTGCTGACAGGTCGGTTTCTGTCGCACATAAATGACGATGGTGGAAAAAGGGGGCGTGTTAACTTTTTTATTTTTTGTTTATTAAAGTTTATTCATTCGTTTATTCAATAGTTGTGAATGTATGATTTTTCTCAATTGTAAGCTATGTCAATATATATTCAATGCTACCTTTTTGAACAAACTTGGAATAATAGTATGTGCTGGGCTTGCCATGCTCTTGAAATATTACGACCTACTAGAATAAATAATTCTATTTAGGAAATTGGGCTATTAACTTTATAACTGATGAAAGCGATGCCTCACTCTAATAACATGAGTATAATATCGAACTATCTATTTATCTATATATAGTGTATGCCGTTTACCTATTCACCGAGATTGATTCACATGATCGCAAAATATTTCCCAGGTCTTATCGTTCTCTGCTGTGATGAAATCATGACCGATGTGTTTTATCTTCTCTAGACTGAAGACTCCGGTATCATTCACATTAATGATATGGGAGTGTGTCTGGAGTTGAAGACTTGCATGCTGAGTCAATGTTGCCTTGCGCTCCTTCCACTCCCAAAGGTAATTCTCACTAAGTGCTACACTTTAATGACACATTACAGATATTGACTACTTGTTCCAGACGCTTCCTGTTTACTGGACGGTGATTTTCAAAGTGTAGGTCGGTACCATGTAGTGGCCTCAAGAGGACGCTAAAGGGGCCTGTTGTAATATCGTTGTATTTTTTTTATTACAGATAACAGTAATGAATGTGTGCAGATATCCTGATATAAGAAATCTAGCTTATATAAGAAATTATATCAAGGATTTTACATGTTTTGGATAATCAATGTTTGGTGACGAGGGGAAGTTTAAACTGCTTGGTCCGTACATAAGTAAAAGTATAAGTATAATAAGGAGTATGTTTTTATAGATAGACATGCTTACAGGTGTGTGTGTGTGTGTGTGTGTGTGTGTGTGTGTGTCTGTTCTGTTCTGTTCTGTTCTGTTCTGTTCTGTTCTGGGTTCAATCCCCAATGTCCACATGCCTAATCTGTTGGCATCCTTGAGCTAGTAAAATCTTACCTCACTCAACCTTTCTAAAATGTATCTTGACTTTCTTTATTATCACTGTTGGTCGCGTTTGGATAAAAAACATTGGCTACAAATAAATGTAAACATACGTACGAAAACATTGAGAATTAAATAAAATGTCTCAACTATGGACAAACAAGAAGCTAGGTCCGAATACCTGAGGCACATTACTGGGTTCCAAAGTCCAGCAGCCGTCATGTTATCAGTGGTCACACTGGTATGTCGTCTGCATGAATCAGTCTCGTATTTAGAGGAAGTTTCGGTGATGGCACTTGAATGCTGAAAATGTTACAAATAAATCGACTGACGTGCACAAGCTGAATATCTGAATCATTTGTGGTTAAATCATTGCTGATGTAATCATTTAAAGTGTTTCAAGTGCATACCTCTTGATTGTGGCGTAGCTGGTCCCTGGGAAATTGTACCAACCTTTGGACTTTTATGTTCTGTAGACTGTTAAGTTTCCACTATGCAAGACTTGTGAAGCAATACAATGAAGCAATACGGTAGATTCATTAACGACTTATAACAAAAATGATAGTCAACTGTTTTTTTTTCATGTATATAATTTGATTCACATATTAAAAAGTTTTTTAATTTTTCAACGATATCATATTTGATATCAATTTTTTTTGTGGTGTTTACCATATCATGCTATAATAAGCCATCTGCCCTATATATGGCTCATATTGAGCTGATCATTTATGATTATGATACACAATGAGCCACTGTCTTGGCTGAGAAAGGTATTCCTGCATTACAACATGATGTCTGACGTATTTGGATTTAGGGAAAAGAAATCAACAGTAGCTAAAACATTAGTATGAATAAGAGACAGTTGACTCATGGAGGTGTAGGCCTTACACACACACACACATGGCAGCCACCCTGGAGTCAATATCATTCTGAATGAGACACTTTTATTATGAATCAACACCTTGACTTGGCTCACACACACACACACACACACACACACACACACACACGCACACACAAACGCACACACACACAGACCCGTGGAGATGACTTCAAGTTTAATCAAGTTGTGTTCTTTTCCTCTGAGATTCTACCCTTTCCTGAACCTTTCTGAACCCGTCTGTTCATGCTGCAGATTATGTATCTAGCCCGGCAGCCACCCTGGAGTCAATATCATTCTGAATGAGACACTTTTATTATGAATCAACACCTTGACTTAGCTCACACACGCACACACACGCACACACACGTACACACACACACACACACACACACACACACACACACACACGCACACTCACACACACACACACACACACACACACACACACCAGCCCGTAGTCTAAGCAAGGACCTCTGTGATTAAAGAGTTTGCAGTACTTTCCCAACAGAAAGAAACTGCATTTATTTTGAATTCTTTCATCCTTTCCTTCCTCTTTCATTGCCACCTCTCCTCTTCCATTGCCTTTGTTTCCCCTTGTCCGACAGTCGCTTTCCAACCTGCTGTTTATTTCTGGTTGGAAACAGATGCATGCACGGATAAAGCATTTATGTCGCAGTGCCAGAGCCCTGCTTCAGGGCCTTGGGGGGTGTTTTGTATTTCTTTTCCAGGACCTGATAACGTCACAGCCTCAAACCCGCTGCACACACAGCACATAATGAACTGGACATTATGGTCCATTGAGGACATGTGGAATATACACCAAACATACACACTGTACCATACGCCACCACACACACACTCATACACACACGCATACACACACACACTTTCTCAAGAACCCCAGCTCCTCTGTAGTCGGTGTGAGTACCGTTACTGTTAAGCCTGGCAAAAAAAACAGCCTTAATTTATTTGTTCTTAGGTTCACCGTTATCTTTCATGCTATTACACCCCAAAAAAACAACGCCACACGTTCGAGGCGTCTCATGCATAATGCACAATACCGGCTCACCAACGCAAAAAAACAGAGACTACTTTACAAACGCTTTAAAGGTTGTCATGTTCACCAACACCCCCGCTGGCGGACACCTTCCTCCTACTCCACCTCCTCCTCTGTTATTTGAGGCAGTGATCGCAGTTACTGGGAGCAGATGGACTGCCAGTCCACTGGTTAGGCCGGGGGGGGGGGG
>JAOPUA010000152.1:5796262-5818935 GCA_027122455.1 Trisopterus luscus | reverse complement strand
TTTAGAAAGATCATTAAGGATTTTTTTTTGCTCCACTGCAAGAGCAAGGCCTTAACAATGGGTGAGGGTGTGATTTCCACTGGTAACACCCATGCTAAGAATGAATGCACTCCTAGTATTGTAAGACACTTTTGATAAAAACGTCCAGCAAATGGCATATATACATTGTTATATTATGTAAGGGATCATTTACAGTGAGCATTGCAAAATAAACCCAACAAGGGTTATTGTACGGGTTATCACACAGCCACTTATCACAGGGCTACTTACTAACTCAATTGATAAAATCGGACCGAAAATATACGACCATAGTCTATAAAGACTATTTATTTATTGAATTTAATTTGTTGGACCTCCAGAGTCTATGATCAGAACTGTGTCTTCCACAGCAAAAATCCGTTATTCATAGCAAGGGTCCGCAATTCAGAAATAACGGGCCACAGAATCCCGCAATTGACCAATCAGAATAGAGTGTTCAACAAAGCCGTGTAATGAAATATTATAGATCCCTTACCCCGGATATGAGGAACACTTTGCAGAAGTCAAGCACGGGGAGGATCTGCAGGAAGCTAGCTGCCTCCAGTGTGTCCTGCAGGTTCTCCATATTGAGCGATAGCTTTGCCGTGTAAATGAAGTCAATGATCTTCTTTAGGCCTATTCGGTTTACCCCGTGGAGCTTGATGCACATCAGATCCTGCTCCTTCATTCCACCTGCGTGACCGAAGAGCACAAAGAGGACATGAGGCCACGTCGCTGGCTGTTCCACGGCGAGGACGACAGAGGAGAAGGGGGGCTTTGAGAGGGATTTGTGACATAATGAAGCTTTTGAGTTAAGTCCTGCTCCATTGTAACAGAGAAGTGTCTGCGGATAATTAACAATTAGCATTAATCTACACCCACTAGCGCATTTATTGAGAATCAAATATGGAACATAACATAACGCAGAGGCCAAGGGAGTAACTTGCTTTAACAAATAATATAGAATAATACAATAATCGTGTAATTAAATCTCTGAATCGCTTTCTTTAGAGCATTATGAATCAAGGCGACGTCCGGTGATTGCGGTTCTTTTGCGATACTTCTGTAAGAAACACAAACCCAATTCTAACGTGTCGGCTAAGCCAAGGATATACACAACAGAAAGGAAACAATGTGTACAATGCCGTGCAGCATAACACCTTAGTAGGATGGTGCCCTTACTATGGATCGCCATCCATAGCAGTGTATGTATGCCATGGTAATTGGATCGCACCCTTGCTAGAGAGTGGGCGTGTGCAGGGCCTGACTAAATGTGTGAAGGACCTACCTGTGAACATGGCTTTGAAGTAGTCTGAGGAGGAGGCCATCATGGCCCGATGGACAGGAAATGCTTCATCTCCATCACCGGCGACTAGCGTCACATCACACAGTAGCCCCTCTATCCTCAGCTGGTCAAACCCCTGGGAGACAGAAGGCAGACGGGTCACAGACTGGCCTGAGGAGAAGACAGGGCTACAAGTAGGGACGGAATGAAAACTACAGGTCCATTAGCTCCACTCGATGGGGATGTGCTCTGGCTGTATTTTGATGCAAAGAGAAAGTGAGTGACGAGTGACTCTTTAGGTGACACATAAAAGCCTGTCATTGTCCTACTATATGAAGCAGTGCTAACAATTTCTTGCTTTCTTGCCTTTGCCTGTACCACTGCTTTTTTCCTCTTTTGAGCAGCTATGTGCCTCACTTTGGCTTTCCTGTCCTCCTACACAGCAGTCTTCCTGCTTTGCTATATTTAAAATAAATATTCAAAATGATTTATATTTTAAGAGCAGCAAGAGCAATGTTTATGACAGAAAAAAAACTATATAAATGCCATAATATCTCCCTGATAACAATCTAAAAGTTCAGCTAGATGAATGCTATAGTGCGGTTTAATGAGGTTTAAAATATGTTTTCATAAAGCCACATCGGTTAAGATGTGAAGACAAGACAGTCTAAATGGAGTAAACAAATTAAAACGGTTGGCAACAAATAGTGATGAGTTAAAGAAATAGCTAAAGTGATAAAGTAAAAGTGTGTTATTGATGTTAGTCGAGATAAGCTCACAAAATTATGCTTATACCGTTGTACTCTGTGGAGTAATAGTTTGACGTATGACGTATGACGTATCGTTTGTGTAGATAGCATGACGTGAAAATTATTGTTTTTAAGCATTGTTAACATTTAGCTTCTACTGGAAGTACACAGGATATGTGGGAAGCACCTAGCCTCTAGTCATATAAACGCCACACAAACGCACAATATTTAACAATCCTATTTCCAATCGATAAATCATTTTAGCGCCAATGATACAAGAAATACCGTAACCATTAAAGCTTAACCAATACTCAATAATAAAATTAAAAATAAATAAAAATACCCAATACTGAACTATCTGGCTTTATTATAAACATATGTTCAACCTCAGTTTGCATTCTACAGCACTCACTGCAATTTCTTCAGAAAATGCATTTTCTACAATATTTTTTATCGCTGAAAGGTTGCAGACACCTGCACCAAGACGTGTCCTTGTCCATTTCTACCGTACATTTGCTAGTCCCATTTCTATGATTCTGACCCTGACTCTGCTGTGTGCCGGCAGCCGCGTGTACCTGCAGAACCACGGCGCTGTGTGTGTTGCTGGTGAAGAAGCGAGTGTTGCCCGTCTTGGAGGCCTGGAGGTGGGAGGGGACGCCCACGTCTCCGTAGCCCAGGGCGACCTTCATGTGAGCGTCGTCGTCCTCCACCAGGGATCTGCCCGGAGAACCGGTGAACAAAGAGGGAGCTTGGTTAGAAAACTGGCACATTTCACACATTTGTTTTCAGTGTTTTGGGAAGCAGAGTGGTGGAATACATTGAAATATAGTCAGGCAACAGCAAGAGCGTTAATTAGTATGGTAGGATAGTCTAGGGGTTAGGGTGTAGACTCTCGACCAATGTCCGCAGTCTACCTCATCCCTGAAAAAGATGCCTAGATCTGTATCTGATTGCTTTTGTGGATGAAAGCATCTGCCAAATTACAAAGTAAATAGAACATTTTTAATGATGCCCCTTAAAAAAGGAATGGAGGGGCAACGATACCACGATTGTTAAGCAGAACTAAGGACCAAAAATTAACAACCAGGACCAGTGGGAAAGGAGTAAATACATAAAAACATATCTTCCTGCACAACCCAACGAAAGCACGAGGACACTGGCGAAGTGGGAGGTGAACACTGACCTTCTGCTGAGGGAATCTGCTCAGCACAAACTGCTTAGTGGACAGAGTAGCCGTCTGACTGCCACCTTAAGGAACGGTACCGTATCAATGCTAATTTAATCCCCCCCTGCAACCCTGCACCTTAGGGATGAGGGAAAGTAGACAGGACCACACTTCTGCTAGATGGTGTAGTTTTAGGAATGCGAAATAATTTGTCGTAGATCGAGACATGGTTTTCTTATGTATATCAATTGGCATGCATTATTACAGGGAACAGAAACATTTGCTTGGGCGTAATAAAAAAAATGTAAGTAAGCAAGTAACTGTATAATAGTGTTACTGCAAACTGAAAAATAGGCTATCCTAGTCAAAATCATGTTAACATTTAATAGTGACAAATTGTCTGTTGAAATGCTGAAGTTGTGAAGGACTGTGCATAAAGTTCCATTCAGCAGAGGTGTGCACGACTGTGTGGCATTAGTGCGTCTCTCCCTGATGCACCTGACCGCCATGACTTAAAACTAGGGCTGGGCGAACGATTAAAAGTTTTAATCGCGATTAATCGCTTAGTATTGGTGAGTTAACTCACGAATGATCACACTTATAAAATTATATTTGAAATCCACTCCAATTTAAGTTAAATGAGATTATCAAATGGAATGACACATTATCTTCATACCAAATGTACTACAGGGTTAGCTACAAGCTACATGTTAATAAGCAAAACCTAGACCAAGTGAACTTGAGTTTTATTGACTCACTCAGTGTGGGTTGAATATGAAACACCACAGATTTGGGAGTTGTAAACAGGCAGTTAATCAGTACAATTGTACAATTGAACAACACTTACTACTAGAGATGCTCCGATTGATCGGACGCCGATTGTGATCGACCGATATTGGCTAAAAAACCATGATCGGAGAACGGCAAAAGCGCCCATCAAAAAAGCTGATCACTAGACGTAAATTTACGAAAGGAGGCAGTTTAACGTTAAGTTTCGTTTACGGAGCACTCGCATGGCTCAGTAAGCGTGCAGGCACATTTTGCTTCCGTAAAAACAGCAGTATGCACGCAGGCACATTTCAGTTTCGTATATGACACACATTCTGCGGAGGCTTTGATGAACGCATTAAGCTACATGTTTCAGTCACAGGGATCCAAAGAGAAAAAATTGTAGTATAGTCTATGGGAACAGAAACTCTTGCTTACCTGCTATCCAGATTATATATAAAAGATATGGAATCTTCCATATATTTTATATATAATATATATATCATATATTCCCATTCCCCTACCATTCTGTGATTGGTAATCGGCAGATCATGATTTTGGTGATCGGTAATCGGGCCTAAAGTGTAGCTAAATTCAAATAAGTAGTGCCACAGATTAGGGAATTGTAAACAGGCTGTCACTTTGTATTTATCACGTTAAAATAAGACTGCATTGACACGTAATTAACGCGTTAACTTGCCCATCCCTACTTAAAAAGGTGCCATGACATGCCACCAAGTGTGGTGTGATTAGCCGTTACAAGCCGTTTTGGAAATCTGCCCCTTATGACCTCATAAGGGGCAGAAAGTGGGCGTGTCCATCTAGTCTATGTGTGCTGGATAGATCAGTCTATCAGCCTACCCAGTGGACTGTGGCAAACGTTGCTCATCTACCCATCACACATCTAGGTGGACACGCACACCTGTGATGGCTCAAGGGGCTGATTTCCAAAACGGCTTCTAACGGCTAACCTTTAAAACCAATCCTCCATTCAGCGATCTCGTCTATCTGGGCTGCATTGAGTCAAGGAACAGTTCTCATCTCTGATGTCCATATTGAAAGGTCATAGAAGAGCCACAATGTCCGCAGCCTAACATGTAGGTATGCTAAGGCGGGAGGCCCTAACCTTTTCCTGCTTGTGCATAACATTCCCCATAAAAGCAGAAGAGCGCAAAATCCCAATAAACCGACAAAACTGTCTACCGTCTGTTGTGCGTGTTAACAACAGCAACGTAACTTTAGGGTGGAGGGCGCTTGTGACGGCTGTGGGATTATCGCTAACGACGTGGTCGACTGTCGTGTTCCCACTGCTAATTAACCTAGACCACTCAGAGTGCATTAAGTTGCTGGAGCAGTCATTATGTCACTGTGGATGAAAGTGTCTGCATAATGGGCACATTGGAAATTATTAAAATTGGTTGAATTGACACTTGGTTCCTGAAATAGAGGTTGATGGACAGTGGAAAACATGACTGTTGAAAGCGTTTCACAGTGAGATAATTGGTTCAAGTGGGCCACTGACCTTTTTAACTATAATATAAAATAAATGAAACACAGAATAGTAATTATGCAATGCTTGAATGATGTAAGCCTGTGATGCTAAGGGCATGTCTGAGTGTTGTCAAATTGTAGTCTTTGCACATTTTTTTCTTCATAAATTTGTATAGATACATACAATTACATTGTCATAAAATTGTTAATGCAATTCCAATTAACATGCTGAGAAAATCAAGGTCAACACTTGAAAAGGACAATATGATAACCAATCCGACAGTAATTTCGAGGCCATCACCACAACACACAAGGCAAACTAGTCAAACTATGAACTACTAGTTATACATGCTTCAATTGTAGCACATACACATACAAACCATGACACGTAAAGCAGCATTTATTTATATTGAACATACACAAGACAACAGATGGGGGGAGGCTTAAGCTACATCTACCAGGTAAATGGCGACAGACAGCTTCTGGGAACAGCATTTCTGGAGGAGGTACACTCTAAACTAAGAGATGCTGAGGAGGATCACAGCGACACTGAGCACGACAAAAATCAACTACAGTGCTAACAGACATTTACCCTGTCAGGTGGTAAGTGGCAGAGGCTGCGAAGAGCGAGCGTGAGGTCCACACCACAAAGGAGTGTTGGTGGCTGGCAAACAAAAACAGACAAGACAGCAGACCACAGTGAGACTCATCGTGCAAAGATCTGCTCACTGTAGAACCGCGGTACCACAGACCGAGCTACAACGCTAAATGCTTGCTAACACTCAAGCTATTTCAAGCTAGCTATGGCTCGAGTAAGGTATTGTAGTAGAGTGAGTAAGAGTAAGATGTATCCCGCTGTACTCGCTTTTGGGAAACGTGTGGTAAAGCGCTGGAAAAAGCGTGGCATAAAATCCAGACAGTTCTAGACTACAGTATTTGTAAAGCACATTTTATTAGTTTTACATAAATGACACATTAATGCACCATTTTAAAAGATGGTTGGAAATTACAAATATAAAAGCCAGTGAATAAATAAGACTAATTGGTTACGGTTGAGGTCACTGAAAACTATTACAGTTTTATGATTCACGGTTTGGTCAGTCATTGGGTTAAATGTTTCTTTAATGGGCATCTGTTCATAAGGTTGAAAGTATATGTTGCCGGATAAAAACATAGATTAAAAAATTGCAGTGTATGGACAAGTATGAAGTTACTCGTGAACCAAAATGGAACAGTTAAAACCCTGCTGATTGATAGTGGCATGTTTGCACAGAAGAAATTGCAGATTTGTGTTGAAATCGAAGCGTTCCATTGGGCTTGAATCGCCGCAGGGCACTCAGCTGAACTAGTCAAACTGTTACCACCCGTCCCTGGATGCAGCGCTACCTGCAGCTAGTGGACAAGCCCACGTGAACGATTGCCCCCGTTTGTTTTCCTCTGGGCAGTGTCTCTTCTCATTAGACAAACAGCTCACAGCTCGAGGACATGGTGGTGACCATAATGTACCTTGTCCAAATTTGTATTTCGTTTTAAGTATATCGGGGCCCTCACAAATGAGCTTTATTCAATATCCACTTCACACATCATCATTCAGTGACTTCACAAAACAGCCCATACAGGCGGGGAAAAGGTCAGAAGGAAAGGAAAGGAGGAATGAAAGGAAATAAGTCAAGAGCATCCTACTCATCCATCAGAAAGAGACACAGCCCGCTCTTGCGTCCGCTCTAAGGCTAGCCTGCATCCAGAGAGCCATGATCAACAAGGGCAGAGCTAAACTCTTACATACAACATGTCCATGTATTTCAGAGAGACTACTGCCATTGCTATGAATCAACATAGGTTTTGTGATGTTATTATTTTTGTATTGACGCTTGTCTGTTGGGATGTGTGCATCATCCTAGCCATACGATATTCTAAGATCAGATATTAGTCAAATAGTAAATTTGACCCTTTCTACTAGGCCAGGGCAATAAAACCATAAATGATCGTATTGTGACTTTTGATCAATATCAATCTAAAACATGTTCAATATATATCGATAAGAGACTGGACAACCAAATCTATTAGCTGGGTTTGTTACACAGACACGGTTCCATACTTATTTACAATATTAGAGTTTTTTTTATTGTTGTATCGACATTGGAGTATTTATCAATGACAGTGGAAGGTCATATTATTGTTAAACCGAAGTGTTTAAATCCAGCATGGTAATTCCTTGTCTTTTTAGGTAATTAAAATGATCAATCGTTATCGATCTGATCAAGTTATATTGAGATATGTCTTTCAGCCATATCGCCCAGGCCTACTTCCTACAATTAAAGTAATAGGCAGGTTCCAAATTGAGAGCTGACCCCAGCCTATGGTGGATAATTTTGGCTGGTTTTTGGACCCTGATTGTAGTAATATAATAATTGTGTCTACAGACAGAATCAGGGGTCAACACTAAGTTGTCCTTATGCTTTTATATCCGACCGGCACAAATGCAATGTAGCTAGCTGTTCTCAAATGGCAGGCTCATTCAACTAAAATAAACATTTATTCTGCAGAATTTCTGCCAAAGAAAAGTGCAGCTGCCACAATAAAAGGAGTAGCCTTCGTTTTTGCTTCAATTAATTACCCTGTCCTCCACCACTAAACCCTGAGTTGCCAGGTCCTCTACTCACAGACTAACCTATAGCCAAAGCCGATTGGTTGGAATAGGCACATCAGTGAGCAAAGGCGGCCAATGGCAGAGCCAGAGAGTCAAAGCTCATAAAGAACAGGGGGAAATTGGCAGCCGTCCAATCTATATAGAAAAATCAGGAAATTCTACATGCATAATTAAGCTGGTCAGTTGTCCTATTTTAAATACTTTGCCTTTCAGGCCACCCTCGCAGGTACATGTTCCTTGTTAGGGTAATACAGTCAGCCGATGGTTAAACTGAGCTCTGAACCATGCAAGCCAAAGGCAGGTTCTGGTTTCTAGGTTGTACCGACGGTGGCTACTTCTATTTTCTTTCATCTACATGCACTCCAAATAAATTGGCTTGTTAAAGCCATGCTCCAATTAAAGCAACTGTCATGTTGGCACATTAACCATGCCAGTTGATTTAAGCCCGACTCCAGAGATTTCTCCACATGATTTACAGGCCAATGTATAAGACTTGCTCTCATTATAGTATACAGTGCACATACATCCAACTTGAAAACAGCTGTTTCACCAGATAAACGCTTGCCAAGTGTTGGTTAACGGAGTAAAATATATATAAATACACACATATACATGTACAGAGATGTGGAGCAGGTGACGAAAAATCATCCCGCCTTCCCTTCCCATTCCTGTTTCTCAGGCCTCTTTGAGAGTCAAACAATTAATGGCTAGCCATTCATCATTAAGCCAGACTGTTGCCTTGGGCATTGAGGTACTATTGGTTTATGCATAAGTCTCCATACAGGTTTGTTCTGTGGATACCTTGCTAGTGCGTCACTGTTATCTGGACCAAAGAGCACCATCAGTCTAGTTGTCTAACCTCCATCTGCCCAGGGCAATATCTGATGTTTGGCTGGTTCTTGAGAAGAAAGCACCTTATCATAACAAGCACACCAATAAGCCAAATACATTGACATATCAAGGACCTGAGGACAAGTACACAAACATTATGCAGACAGTTCTTTACTATACCAAATATGTTAACATACCAAGCCCACCAATAAGCCATATACACCAACATATCAAGTACACCAACATTACTTTACCATACCAAGCACTGTAACATACCAAACCCACCAATAAGCCATAAACACTAACATATCAAGTACACCAACATTACTTTACCACACCAAGCACTTTAACATACCAAGCCCACCAATTAGCCATAAATACTAACATATGAAGTACCTGATGCTAAGTTAACATTTTATTAACAGTAATTTACCACACCAAATACCTTCAGATGCCAAATACAGCAACATAATAAACCCTGAATCTTGCCAAGTACCCAAAAATTAAAGTACCTTAAAATGTGTAGTATGCCAGAATCACCCAACTGCAACTGAGCAACACCTAAATGAACACGGTAGAACTTCCCCCACACCCACACCCACACCCACACACACATCCACACACACACACACACACACACACAAGATAGCCAACCCGCAAATGGCAAGCTGGTCAGAATTTCTCGGTTGGTGAATGATTATGATTGACTTCAATAACTGAAGTGGAAAGTCCATGTTTAGTGAGTAAAACTCTTAAAAAAAAAATGTCAAAACAACAGGCTCAATGCATGCTTGGTGCACCAACACAAGAGGTCTCCTACACTCTGAAGCTGGAATACTCCTCACAAACAGTGTACGAACAAAGGCAGTACATTCAACCGTCCAATAATGGATGGTCCAATTTTGGACAGTGTTTTTTGTTATAGTCACACGTTATATAATACAACATTTTACGAGTACTACAATGCAAGAGAAGCTAAAAAAAGGGGGTCATCATCATTATGGTAATTCCCTGTTACAGCAGTTATGACGATGCAACCATTAATCAATGGAAGCCAGACTTTTTTCATTTTCATTTAAGAAGTAAAAGTGTGCGCACTTTTTTCTACATATCCATTATCCAAGATAAAATCATGTCACAAACAGCAACACTGGCACATCATAGTTTCCTCTATGCCTAGTAGTGCACACTAGACAAAAAAAGAACATGATCCACTAGTATATTTGAAGCTCGTGCTGAACTGCCTAGAGATTCTCCCACATCCATATAGCAACAACCTACACCATCTCTAATTCTGGAAGCCCATGTGGTAAACCAAAGCATCTTCTTCCTAAAAAAAGAACAGACACGGGGCTATCTCAATGATGCAAGGAGACAGGCGCAAGCACTTCAAATGTCG
Source organism: Trisopterus luscus (assembly GCA_027122455.1). NCBI lineage: Eukaryota > Metazoa > Chordata > Actinopteri > Gadiformes > Gadidae > Trisopterus > Trisopterus luscus. The sequence continues at coordinate 5,808,579 of JAOPUA010000152.1, read as the reverse complement.
AAAGAAAAACTAGAAGGAAACTATTTCGTCAGAGCTGATTATACCTATACTGATCGAAACATTTGTTCTGTTAAATGAGCCGCCCCGTCAAGCAGTTTCATACAAAAAGCCAAGGATGAACCCGACAACGCGTTTCACCTAGCTTGGAATCACGCCATGGCAGCTAGAGGCACTGAACCATCGCCATTCTTTACTAACATGAAATCTGCACCAAGGGCAGCTACTCTGTTTATATATAGACGAGAGTGGGCTCGCTGCAGGCAGCCACACATATGCAAGGACACTGTTACTATCCAGTTCTCAATTAAAGACACACCAGTTCACATAACACACACATTTCACCCGACCACACAATACAGACACACTCACGCGCAGAATTTACCAGATGCACATGTGAGGAGGGAAGGCGTCTCCAGTGAACTGGAAAGGGACAGAGGTTATGTGCTCAACGGGGCAGGGACAGACTCAGTTTTCCCTGACCACAGTAACCTATAATTGGGGGCCCAATATCTGTGTGTCTAAAAACAAAACATACAATATACATGTATCAAAATAGCTCTGGGTTGTAGGGCAGAGACAGGCCCAGGCCGGCCAGAGGAGGGCGGCGGCCCTACACATTAGCTACACACACTTCTGTGGCATTGCTGGAGTGGGTCTTTAAATAGAGCTGTGGTTCCTAATAAAGACATTAAAACACATGAACAATTATGGTTTACGATGTGATGCCAAGAAAACATCTCTGGAATACGATACATAATGGTCAATTACTTCATTTGAATGGTGATTTAATATTTTATTGTTTGTGAAGGAGAACTTGGTACTGGCACTACACAACTACATGTCATTGTTATTATAGATTATGAATCTCAGAGCAAATCAAATACACATACTTAAAAACCCAAGCATGACCAAGAGGATTAAAGTATTAGGTGTTAAAAAAGGATCCCCTCTACTACTCATACCAAGGCTCGTGATTATTATTCAAGGGACTCAAAAATATGACATAAATATTTATGAAACTATGGTTATCGTTTAGAATTTCAGAAATATTCTAATGCGAGTTCTTAAAAGGTCAGGCATAAGAGCACAGTGTGCGTCTTAATAAATAATTAAAGAAAACCTTATGAATAATAATAATCTTTTTATTTACAAGACACTGAACAGCTGTTAGGAGGCAAAGTGCTTAACATTCTTCCTCCCTGTAATTAATATCTCCATGCTATCAAGCATCAAGGAGAGCCCTGAATACCTTCATCCCTACAAGACAAGAGAGCCTACTGGACACACTCAAATCCATCCTTCGCTAGTTCATGCTACACTCGGTCACGCTACGCTCGTTCACCCTAGGCTAGTTCACCCTGCACTAGTCAAACAAGCGGAGGACACCATTGCGTTTAAGCATGGAACTGACAAAAACCAGTGAAGAAGAGGATGTCTACCCTCCCCCCTCCCCTGAGCACCAGCAGATGACAATAGCTCCTAAATCAGGACACATCATGCACCCTCACAAAGACAGGCTCCTCCCAAAGCCACTAAAAGAGGACCAAACAAACATTGCCCAAGGCAGAGTGCAATGGCACAGACGCAAAAGCTCTCGGTGCACTGAACCAATCTGCGGGATTTGCCTCGCTGGGTGCACGGAGCGCAGCCTTCCACCGGCCACCGATACAATAGATGTCAGCCACAGGGAGGAGTACAACCCAAGCAGAGCGCAGACTCAGCACAGTGAACACAATCATTTCCTGCTAGATCAAGGATGCAGCCGCACAGACCCCCCACCCCTCCTCTCACACCCAAAGGAGACCCATTCAAACCAAGCCCAATTCAATTAAAAAAAAAAAAAAAAACGCATTGAAATGATTGTGAAAAAAAAACAAAACCCTGAAACCTGAATAACTTTACCAAGGCGGTGGACCTCCACCTGATCGGCCACCCCCCACCGCCCCAGCACCACTCCCTCCCTCTCCTCTTAACTCACATGTAAGCAGGCGACAGAGGCGATGACCTGGACGTCTTAAGCACGGGCACGGGGAATTTCCAGCTGACCGGCGACCCGCTTTTCCATTTCAGTGGCATGTTGCTGCTGTCACCACAACGGCGCTACGGTCGCACGCGCACCACAGAGCACATCCACGGAAAACCTGCTGACAACGACGCGCGATTCCATCCCACACGGCCCACACCATTAAAAAAAAAAAGAGAGAGAGAGAGAGAGAGAGAGAGAGAGAGAGCGAGAGGAGGGGGAAGAGAGGAGAGGAAGAAGAGGAGGAAAAAGGACCCTGGTAGAAGAGAGCGCAGGCTACAGACTAGGCTAGTGACATTAGCAGCAGCACTAGCAGCAGCGCTGGGAGTCCAATGGGTTGGATCCACCACAGTGGCTATTTCCTCTGCTGCATTTCAGTTGGTAGGAGGGAGGGGAGGAGAGAGAGGGAGGAGGTGAGAAACCCCTCCCTTTCCATCAGCCTCTCACGGTGAGACCAGTGGAAGCTCAGAAAGGGCGCCATCTTGTTGGAGAAGCGGGACCTACAACACTGGGGTTAGAATGAACCATAACATTTTGCTGACAGCCTTTGTTATGCCAATCTGTGCAGAAGCTAGAATCCAATGCATTGCATGAAAAGCAATAGCTAAGCCATCTCTTGCATACTTGCAAACAAAAAAATAAGATTGTTGCAAATTAGATTAATAATAATAATATTAATTTGATTAATATAACGTAATACCCAATTAAACCGATTTGGGCAAAGTATTGAACTGAGAATTCCAGCTAATCCAACAAGAACACATCAAAATCATCCTTGACTTTATATAACACAGGGCAACAATCCTATATTTTCCCTTCCTTCCAGTGCCCAAGCTATGAAAAATACATAAACACACGGTGTTCCTTAAATAACGTTCTCTTCCGCTCTGAATTATCCCCTACAGCATTGGCATGAACTGCATAACCTCCTCACAGTCAGAGCGACACCTTCTCGGCAGGACAAGTTCTCTCTTCAAACACTGGGAGCCAAAATCCCACAACCTCTCACCCCACCAATCAAAGACTTTCATTAAATGCATGCATACTAATACCGTCTGACTGCTCACATTCAAGTATCAATGTAAAAAGGTAAAATAATAGTTTGTTTAGAGAAAGCACACAGCTTTACTTTACATACTCACAAGACAAAACGCTAAATGAGGCCAGTTACCATGTTTAGTTGTCTGTATTTATGACTCTAATTTAAATGACTAAAATTAACAATCATTTTAGCCTCAGGTGATAAAAAAAGAAAAGAATACGAGGCCTGTGAAATATTGTATGCAATCAACATTCATATAATGAATGAAATCGTTCCTACTAGGGGCCTAACCTGGGTCTTCATTGCAATATTATTCTGAACAATCATTAGTAGTGGACCTAATTAAATATGCAAACGCATTCCCCATGCGTGCAAGTACGGCCCACCTTTATTACCTACATATTAATTGAGAATGTAATTTCAGCCAGATGCTTATGGTCTGGCACACATGGTTGCATTAAAGATGATTACTGTGGTTTCGTTTTTTTAATGCTGCTCTCCACATGCTGCCCTCTATAAAAGGGGTATTCAGGTTTGTGTTGAAAGCAGCACTAGGAATAGAAAAGACATCTGCAATGGATTTTATCCGCGGATCACAGGGAAGCAATTTGTGCCGCCGTTCATCACCCTGTGAAGGGCTTCAAGGCGATTCCCAATACCAACGGAAAACATTCAACACGGCTCCTTATGCGTCCAGTAACAAGCACTGCCAAGCCTTGGGAAACTCAGACATATCTACTTATACGGAGCTTTAGACCATTACGCTGTTCATAATACAATTCTGACATAAATAAACACTGCTGATGGCCTATATTTGCTTGGCATCGGCAAATACCTTTCCTATTAGTGCATCCCTTGTTATCGCACCGTTAACCTACTCTCAAGTATATGTCATCGTGTCATCTTATTTCAAGAAGCTTCATTTATGGAAATGCATGTTAACGAATGTGAAAACCAACTTAAAGACTCAACGTTCCACTGAGATATGATTTGACGTGCACAAACAAACGTCATGTGTTACGCACTTTCAACAACTTCTAGTCTGGATAATTGATCGAGCCAACGAGGGTTAGTGTGTACCAGAATATTCTAGAGGACACTTTAAAGCCATCTGTTTCGGAGTCCAATCTCGTCTGAAAATGGGTCAAGTGGCCGGACAGAGATGCCGAGCACACCCGCAAAATCTACAACTGAATACATTCAGATGAACCGTGCATTTTTGGACAGAGCCGGTCAAATCCCAGACCTCAACAGTCCAGCAAATGAACACATGCCTTCAAGCTCAAAGAAACTGAAGTGGTGTCTCAAGTAGCAGACCAACGCTCTGCCACGCTCACTTGACGCTTTGGATAAAGTGTCTGAATGATGTGAGGTAAACACACTTATTTCAGTTATAAAAGGTTGTTCTACAAGCTACTGTTTGCTACCATTACATTGTTCATACACATGTTAAAGCCGATCTAGTTTCATCACATGTCCCGGGCAATGAAACTGATTTAAACTAAAGTGTACTATTAGTTCACCAAGCATAGGCAAGCATTAGCATTAGGCTAACACCAACCGAAATGTATTTAAGGTTTATGCTTCCTTTTATTATATTAATTATATTATGCATTATATCTGGTTTATTACCATCACTATCAGTATAGTCATCATCCAAAGTCAAAAACGGTTTAAATTCAGTGAAACATGTACATGGATGGTACCTGTCATGCATTGCAATAGGCATCGTCTCCCCTCTGTGTCCAGGGTTCTCCATACCCTCTCCAAGACCACGCCTGAAACAAAATGCACAGAACACACTTCCACTTCTGACCAACCAAGCATTTCAAACAAAAACAAATAGAACTGTATACAAATACCGAAACTTCAGCAAAAGAAAGATGAATAAATGTTGATAAAACCGCAATTTAACATCAATGGCCCGGAACCATACAAATAAAGATGGAACTGCCTTTATTGTGTCACTGTCAACATTGGTTTGTTTATATTCTTAAATATATCACAAAGCAAAGAGGCTCAGCATACATTCATAATTTGATTGAGAATATATGTGATTTTGTCAACAATCAATATTGCATGAATGTGCCCGATTTCTAAATAAATGGAACAGGTCGTTTTGGCGAAATAATTCCTTACCTTTGACAAAAAAATAGCTACAGGCAGTTTAGATATTTAACGACAACATCATAAATCACTACGTTACAGTAACATCAAATCCCTCATCTCCATTAAATAAAGAAATCGATTTAGGTCTTCCTAGAGTAACCTGTTGCATTGGACAAAGTACAAATGTTTATTTTCACCCCTTGCCTTAGTCCTAACACGACGTTTAAGTTATTTTATTAAATGAGGAAACTTAGTTCTACTTGGAAAAGTCCCTCAAAGATACATTTCTGTAGGCAACTCACAAGAATCCACAGTGGCCAACAACAAAAGTTTGAGTTGTTTTCCATTATGCACGCCATTCACTGTATAAGTTATGCAATGAAACAACCAATACACCACCCACATGCCTCAACAAAATCAGCTGCTGCAATCGCCTCCAAATTCAACATACACGTCATTGGAACTAATTGTTTAAGTGAAAAGCAGAAGGGTAAAAATAACAACATGACTAATAGTCCACTAGCTTATTTGCTAGCTAACTCGGCTAACAACAAACCAGTTAGCCGGTGACATGATGCCACTAGTGAGCGGAACCATACGGGTGTAATAAGATGTAGCGCTGTTAAGGCATGACATGGTGCACATTTGGCCGTGTTGATCACCCTGTAGGGCCACCGGTGACATCTGGTCCACTGGGTATAGCTAGCGAAGGGCTCTCTTCTGACATTAGCCAACTTAAATTAACTCCATGAGCACTACTGGGAACACTGTCAACAGCCCGTTGCATAGGGACAGCTCTGCCTATTGGGCTTGTTACCCATTTCCCGAAAGAAATCATCTTTGTGTTTCATTAAAAATAGTATGTCATCGTGAGCAAATAGTTAACATGATAGTTACTATTCTGGGTGGTCGGTTTGCTATCAATCTGACCTGAATGATTCTGACTAGCTGGTAACAGTATGCTAGCCAAGTTCAAATGTGTCGCTATTGTTATTTGAACGCATCGTAAATAAAATGTGGCAACTTTGAAACAATGAAAATCGTACCTTCGACAACAAGATGACCAGCGTCCTTGTTTTCCTCGCAAACCCCAAATCCACTTAGAAGCGAGGAAGGACCTTCTCACAGTGTCCAATGGAATGAAGGCTTATTGGAATTGCGGCAGCATCCGCACTTGCAAATGGGTTAGCAGTATGGCAATCTCCTCTCATTGGTTAAAAACTTCCGTTACTAAATAAAGTGTTATAAATAAAAAAAAATAGTATTTAGTGCTCTTAGGTAGTACTACACCCATGCCGTGTAAAGAAGGCTCCGTTTGAGGAATACATAATGGTTATGAATACATTACAGGGATGCTCAAATTTTATTGTAAAAGCAGCATAGAAAAGCTATGCCCTTGCCTCTTTAACCTAAAGCTTTATTATATATTTAGAAAAAACATTGTAATGGGCTGCTGTTAACTCTTAAGGATGTTGATACATATTCAGAAATAAAATTATGTGACAAAAAAAGTAATATACATCACATGTATATACAAATATTAATACAAATATGTAGAATTATGATTTGTGTAACTACTGCCTAACATACATCCAATATTAATAGTATAACGTTAGCCTACATAACTCAAATGTCCAGTTATTCTATAGATAATTTAACCTATATGAGATTGTTCCACCAAGGGGGGGGACGCTCTTAGAGAGTGGACCCAAATCAGAGTGACATGCACATGGCCTGGTACACCCCTGCATGACGAGACATTCTTACTGCATGGGATTCATCTCACATCAGTGCCACTGTCAGCATTAGACCTGGACGTGCTGACATCAAGGCACCCTTCTGGGCTGGGCAGATGGCTCCCCAACAAAGTTGCCTAGGGCTGGCAAGTTGGGACCCTGGGGTGCCAGGGAACGCCCCATCAACATCCAAAAAGACTAACGGGAACATGTTTATTTAGTGCCCACTTTTTAAACCCTTTCTTGTGGACTCATGGATATGTCGGGGCATGTTCACAGCCTGATGGGACATTTGCAATCTAGCACTTCAACCACCAGGGGAACCAGGCACTGGACTTCTTGACACTGGGGCAAAACCACTCTGGCCTTCTGAAACTGTATGTCTCCCATTCAATTTCTGGGAAAAGTGTCTATCAAGGCAAGTCATTGCTCTAATAATGGTACTGGTGATGGACGTGATCAGACTGCCTAACACAGATGCATTTGATGATGGAAAGTTAAAGCTGTGATTTAGTTCCATCTATAAATTATTATTAATTATTATGTATTCGCCAGGCTTTTTAAAATTAATTTTTACATAATGTGACTTATGAATTCTCAAATTATGAGACATAATTATACATTTCTCAATCTATAGATATGTGAATCAATCAGCTTTCATCCTGAATCTGTGTGTAAATTGTGTGTGATTATCTCAACTGATCTCACATTCTACTGAGAGAAGGATCTGAACCTATGATCTGAACCCACATTTCCTGTTCTCTGACTGTCTATAGATACAGACCAAGCTTAGTAACGCCAACATCAAGTCAGTTGAAGAAGTCCATTAACCATTAGTTCCTGGGTAGTAGAATATATTTGTCAATTAAAATATTAGTGGAACCTTAATAATATCCTTTTCAAGTAAATTATGTAAACCATTTTGGAATTTAGAGAGAGACTCTCTAAATGTAGATTTTGCGATCCTAGGGCTTAAAGGAGATGCCCGGTTGCAACTCTAATTAGAAACAGATAAAACTATTTCCACATTATTCTAGAAGGTTGCAAAGAGTGGTTTGCGAGCTCTGTTATTACAATGGGAACAGAAAACATGAGGAGCCTTTGGTGACTATCCAGGGATATTAAGTTCCTTAACTACTGCAAGACTAATCATTTTGTAAGTGTATTATGAGGAACAAACAAGCTGTTGTGAACTAGGAAACCACCTGACCACCAGCTTCTCTGAAGTGAAACAGAGTATTGTGTTTGTGTAGTCACAACATGGAAGCCAAGATCAGCTGAGCATCATCGGCTGTCTTTAGCTGTGTCCCTTCAGAGTTTATAAATCAATCTATCAAGTTGTCATCTTTTAGTTTAACTGACAGCTCTCACTCATGTGTTATGCTGTATGTTTCATGCTGCTGTCATTGTCATTCTCCACATAGTGTAGTCTAGTATTTTGTCTAAACTCACTGATTAATGTGTCCTGTCCTCATTGGGACCGCTCTCATCTGACAATGTATATTCAGTATTGGTGGTTCCCTAAGCAGGTCAGCTACTTCAGTAGGAGCTTAGGTTATGCAAATGCATTCATACAAAATAAACACATCCAAAAATATAGATAATTATCGTTATTGTTTATGTCTTGGACATGCCCACTAAATATATCCAAAATCCAATGTTTCCTATTTTGTTTAGACACATACAATACGGCGAGTCACTTTCAGTTTCATCAACTTCTATTTTACAATGTCTATAAGTAGGCTAAATCTGTCAGGGGAATAATGAAGAAGTAAATTGTACATCTTCATAATTCCCATGATTTTCGAAAAAACTAAAACTTCCTCAATGAGCCAGAGGACGGCAGTAAAGCAACAAATATTAAAGATTGTACAGGCCAGAAGAAGAGGTTTACCCCGCCCTGTGGACGCCCATCGTAACGGACACCATTTATGTTATTGGATTGCTTTTAGGTGTATCGTCAGTTAGATGGTAGCTAAATTAGCTCGTAGATAGCCATCCCCATGTCTTTATATATATGCCCCAGTTTGGCAGGTCTAATTAATTGAAGAAACTTGGTCGGATCGGTGATCAACTCCTAATGCACTAGGTGTTGGCTAAAGTGACAACATATCCATAGCGTTATGTGTTGACGTTTATGGGGAAGAAGAGGTGGTTCCGTGACGCCTAGCCTTGGTTAATAGGGCTTTTTGGTCGTCTCTATTTCGCATTTGGCGTGCTTCTATCGAAGAACCGATCGCATGAATTCACTTTTATGCAATAGAAAGTTAGCCAGTTAGCTCACGGCCAAAGCTAATTACACTTAGCATGGCGTCAGACACAAGTGACACAGAGGAGTTCTACGATGCCCCGGAGGACGTCCATTTCTCCCCATCTCCCAAAGTGTAAGCATACCTCTTTTAATGTGTGTCTAGTTTTATTAGGGCTGTTTGAGAGGGCGATTGACCACCCCCGTTCCTAACCATACAGTCACGCGTGTGTCCGGGTAAATTATCACCAGGAAATACAGGTTGAAAAGACGTGATGAAACAGGTTGTAATGTAATGCATACACTTGAGTTGTAGAGCACTCGTCTGTACTGTCTCCCTCCTTGTTCCGCTGAGAGCGGGGACGTGTTGTTTACCCATTAGACAGAGTCGGGTGGACAGGTCAGATGTTTTTGTGTAGTGAAAGTCCAACCTTACACCTCAGTCACATGTTTTCCCTGTGATCCGGGGACATGTAACACCATGTCAAGAACGGCTACCCTGCACTTTGGTCTGCTTGGATCGAAGGATGGAATCAAGTTTATACAAAATGCACATATTTCAGTACTGTGAATTCAGAGTCCAGTGCATTGCAAATCAAGTTAAGGCCTGTTCGAGTCATCTGAATTGCCATGTTTGTCTACTGCGACGTGCCCCAGTTGTTTGCTTAAAATCCACTTGCCTCTCGGCTGGTTCTTGCATAAAAACAACCTTGGCCTCACTTCACAAGCCTATATTGTTTTTTGTATACATATTTAGATTTCACATTGCACGTTATACTGTACTACAAAATAATATTGTGTTGACATGTTGCTTGCTTTTTTTCAGGTCACCTGCAAAGTTTTTCGTCCCTTTGCCTCAGGTATGTTTTACAGTAAACATAGTCTAGATTAAATGGTTTCCACTGGCACTATGTGTACTACACTAGCATCACAAATGTTTCCTTTAGCTTGATTGTAACAAACAATTGCTACCTTCACAAGCTTTCTGCTGTAAGTTATACCATCACATCAGAATAGTAGATCAGAATAGTTCTTAACCCTAACCCTAACTACAGATTTCATGTATAAATGCACAACATTTATTATGTTTCTTGGTGACAGCTACAAGCTAACATTTAAATTACTTGAATAAGCGACTATTCTACAGGAAATCGAATGTATCTATTGGGGAGTTAGTTTCATCTTCAGCCTTCGTCAATTTGCATCAAAACTGAACCTTTTTTTCTAGTATGACTCACTCGTATTGAGGTCAAGGACAACAGCTTGGTTTTGAACTACTCTTTCAGGAGTCTGTGGTCCCTGCCCAGGAAGAGAATAGCAGATCTACGCCATCAGAAACTCAAGATGATTCCCTTCAGGTAGAAGAACTCTCTCAAAGTACAAGCTCTCTGTTATGACATTTATTAACACAATTGTGGTTATTAATTCTGTTTTCAACACAATGTAATTGTCTATGTGCGGAATTGTATGCTTTCAATAATACATGTCATGTGTAATGTCATGCTTCTAGTCTATTACAACATTAAAGCAATGTTTCACTCATTTTCAATATTTGGCAAGTCATATTACTTACCCAGGGAACTAGCAATACATCATGTTTAGTCTGGAACTAAAGCTTTGGCAAGGGGTGTCTCTTTTCAAATGTAATTGTGGTGGTTAAGATGATATTAAACCAATTATATGATGTAGGTGAAATGGTAGGAATGGTAGAAATAGGGCTTATAAAAGAGGCATTCCAGCGTTGTTTTGCTACTGCTGAACTTTGCTACTACAAATGATGTGTCTTAGAGACGTCGCTTTAACAACCAAGCTTTCCTCAAACACTTTGTTTGTAACATATTTTCCTTATTTGTATGCCATTGCACTGAGCAGATTCTTTGATGTAAAGTCAATCTTTCAAGACGCACAATATCCCTAATAAGCTGGTAGGGTTGGTACTCTGTACCCTTCGGTTAGGAGTCACCCTAACCATAGACTATCTTGTTCCTAATTAACCGCAGTAAATAGTTGGGGGCAGTTTTCTGTTAAAAGTGGAGTTTAAAGGCTGTGTGTCCATATGGTTTCAGTCATACATGTATTATAATGCTTGTGTGCATCTGCCACTGCCCACCAGATAATCGACAGCATTATAGAGGAGAGCCAGAAAGGGAGCGCAGGGGAGGTGGACCAGCTGCTGGAGCGGCTACACGTGGACGTGAGGCCGTCGCCGGAGGTCCCAGATGAGGGGGTCTTACCGGCGGAGCTGGACGGACCGGTGGCGGACCCCGAGCCCAGGGGACTCCCGGAAGAACCGCAGGAGCCTGACGGGGTGGAGGTGGCGTTTGGCTTCCCCGCCGCCCTCCTGTCCTCCGACCTCCCAGACATCCCCCTCCTCCCCCAGGAACACAGCCAGGGCCCGGACATCACACGCACCCTGGAGCGCCGCACACCTCTCCCCCCGCTCCCTGTGTCTGCGGGAGGGGCCGAGCAGGTGCACAGACCGGCAGACATTTTGGATCAGGTGCCTCTCTCTGACCAGGCATACTCGGACTCCTCGGTTCCCTCCAAGCCGCCACGGCAGTTGGCCACGGAGCCGGACATTGTGGCGAGCACCAAGAAGCCCCCTCCTTCGAGACCCCCTCCTCCCAGTTCCTTCCCGCCCCCCAGACCCCCGCCCCCGTCCTGGCAGACCCTAACACTCGGCAAGCGCAGCCAGGAGGCCCGGCCCAGCGGACTGGAAGGTAAACCACATCTGGAGTGCTCTCTGTACTTGAACCTGACCAAAATACTTGATCACGTTCAACCTCAACTTCTACCAATTGCCCACCGAAATATGTTTAAAGGGGTGCTGTCAATGCTGCGCCTGTTTGAGGCTGCTTACCAAAGCTAAGGGACCTGATGTATCCATGAAAATCTAATTATATTTAGCCGATAATTATTCTTTCCATGTTCTAACTCTTTGATGAATATTGTACTTCATATTCTCAATATTATTTTAAATCTATGTTTCTGATTGTTGTTAGAATGAAGATTGCTTTATGTATTGTTGAACCCAACTACTGGTACTGATCCATGTGCGTTTTATTATATATTTACATGTTAACTCCGCCTCTGTGTGTTATGGTATGGTCTCCTACACTAACCGTCTCCATGTCTTTCTATATTGTCATATAATATATT
>JAOPUA010000152.1:5656135-5673188 GCA_027122455.1 Trisopterus luscus | reverse complement strand
TGTGTGTGTGTGTGTGTGTGTGTGTGTGTGTGTGTGTGTGTGTGTGTGTGTGTGTGTGTGTGTGTGTGAGTATGTGTATGTGTGTGTGTGATTGAGTAAATCAGCCTCCACCTAGTCCACTTCCTCTGCTGTCTGAATCTGTCTAAGTTATAGTCTCGACTCTTTCCACTCTGGGCGAATAAAAAAAATTATACTGAACCCTGCGTCTGGTTCTAATGAAGAAGTTCTGCTTCAAAAAGTTTCACTCCAGCCATCGGCCAATCAGATTCTCTTAGGGTGGGAAGAAAAGGAAATTGCTTAATGCCCATAGGAATCAGTGCGTGTGTGTGTGTGTGTTTGAGTGTTTACGCATGTGTGGGTGCTTGTTTCTTTGTGTGTGTGTGTGTGTGTGTTTGTGGGCATGTGGGGTACTCGTCGGTTTGTACCTTGCAGTATTGAGTGTATATTCATGCAATAATATATGCATATTGAAAACATACATCACTTGCATTACCTTCCTCTGGAAGAAAGTGCAATGGCAGCCCGGAGGAAGAGCTTACCTAGACATAAACGACCCCTGATAGATATACCAGACCTTGAAGCAGGCCACGTCTGTCTGGCTCCATTCAACCTGCGGTCCTATGCTACGTGTCATTACCTAGCTCCTTCAACTCACTTCCCTGTGTGTCTTCACTGCCCTGTCCATGAAGGCATAAGAAATGCCCATATGAATATGTCTAATAATAGAAGAGAGACCAGGCATTAAGATTGTTATTATTAACAGGGATCTTTGTCTGTTAATAAGATACTGGAACCACAACAGTTATACTTCATATGAGTTATATATATAAAGTTATATAAAATAAGCCATGCCTCAATGTTTGTCTATACTAGGGTACTAGGGTGTAGCTCAGCCTACTTCATGCTTAGTAGAGCTTGACCACAACACTGCCAGGGTTAGATAAGATGAGATGTACTTTATTAATCCCACATGGGTAATTAGTGTAATTAGGGGTTTTGAGTTCCCTCAGGGAAAAAACTGCTCAGAAAATAGGCGTAAAACAATAACATCCTCTACAGATTGGTAGAGTGATAGATCAGGCAATACTGGCTCACCTTAGACACTTTGGACAGTATTTTTGCATCTTCATGTAATCTAACCGTAACGTTTCCATGAACACCTTTGACTCCTCAGGTCCTTGGGAGCATGCAGCTGAAACAGGAAGTGACCCACATGGAGGAGGAGAGGGTTCAGGTGGTGAACAACATTGATGAGCTGGAGCAGAAGATCAAAGAGCTGGACAACCAGATGGACGAGTCCATCAGAGAGGTAGTCCCCTGTCCTCACCTTGTCTCAGTGGAGCTCGCTTTGAGTCAAGTCGAGTCCAGTTCAAGGCCGCACTTTAACAGGGCAGAGGTTCTGGAACTTTATGTTCTTAGGTATGTTGTGATTGTTGTCAGCCTCACTTGTAAGCTCCACTTTGGATAAAAGCGACTAAATGTAAATGAGTGGAGTGGAGAGAGCAACCCGGGTCATGCTTCCGGGTATTGAGACCCTCATTCATTATGTATGAGGAGGGTCTTAGCGGCTTACATCATAGCCTCTGGCTCACTTTCATTTGGTCTTGTTGAAAGAAACAACAGATGATTTTTCACATTTACATTTAGTCGTTTAGCAGACACTTTGATCCAGAGTGAGATCAGCAAGGCTGAGAACAATCAAAGCATGCAATCCAAACCGGAGGAGCGCTGTCCGAGCTATTCTCTTAAAACCAACAGGACAGAGTAGCTTTAGAGGGCTGTGCGATGAGGTTCATAATTATTACACTATTTGTGTGTGTGTGCGTTAGATCAGTGAGTACATTTCATCAAGTGCCTTCTAGAGTCAACAGAGATAGCAGGTCTACATCCACTATCTGCTTTCCAGTGTTGTTGTGTGTGTCCCGGGTCTCTCCATGTAGATGGAGGTGGAGTGTGCTCTGCTTGACGGAGAACACGACTCTGAGTTGGCCCAGCTGCAGAAAGAGAAGGAGTCTCTGGAGCAGCTCAACGGAAAGATCCACAGTATCGACAAGACCAACCGCATCGAGATGAATCGGGTAACACTGCAAACTTTTAATAATATAACAAAACAGTATTGCCCTTTTCCAAGTCACTCAAATCAGTCTGATGGTAGACAAGCTCATATCTGGGGGAATGAGGCTTTTCACTTGCTGTAGCTTCATATTTGTTTGGATCAATCCAGGGTGCTTGAGAAGGGGGAACTGAGAGCACTGGAACCACAGTTTGAAACCGCTGCCATAAACTTTTCAAGATGAGATATTCTTCAAAGGAGCAGGCAAAATAGATCAGATACGGTTAAATGTGATATCTTAAATGTTCAATGATGGTTTGAAACTATAACTTCCAAGAAAAGAAAAGCCTTGAGGTGTTAAGTGGTTGGGTCTCGCTTCAGTGCTTAGAGCTCTATGTCCCTCAGTCAACAAACTACAAAAAGCCTTCTCCCATTCCCCTTTTTCATTAAGTATTTTCCACTCATTATGAAGAGACCAGATTTTAAAATGAAAAGCAGGGACATGCGTAGTTTGGCGGTCCATATATCAACAACACTTCAAAATAGTATTTTTTTCTGAACTGAAAAAAAGGCATACGTTTTTCTTGTTGTGGTGGAAAATGTAAAATAAAAAGTAAATTTGCGATTTACAAGGGGTGTGAGAACCAAAATATTGGTTAAATCTCGTCACAATAGAGGATTCAACAGACAGCTTCCACACCAGCAGCTACCATCCTGGTCACGAAGTCATCGTATCAAACCAGCCCCAAATCAGATTATAGAACGGTTGTAAAGGCCCGACTCAGGCCACGGCTTCAAATCTGTCTGCATGGCCAATATAACATGACCCCTGGCCCCCAGGATGGGTTAATGCAGTACTGTAGTAAAAGATGGGGTCCAATAGTTTACTATGATGTGTTCTAAGCTTTGGTCAATCAGCCGAAACCAGGTGGTTGATCGAATAGGGAATCGTTCTGTATTGTTTAGTTTATCAATCTATTCCATTATTTATGAGGGTTTGTTTCACTTATGTTATAGATCGATAGCTGCCTGCATAGCGAGGTTGCATCACAACCTCAGATAGACTTATACCAACTGTGTAGAAATGTATATCCCTGAGCAAGCCTTTGCCGTTTCAAGATCGCTACCCTATTTTTACCTTGATTTTAACATCTCCA
Organism: Trisopterus luscus; assembly: GCA_027122455.1. Lineage (NCBI taxonomy): Eukaryota > Metazoa > Chordata > Actinopteri > Gadiformes > Gadidae > Trisopterus > Trisopterus luscus. The sequence continues at coordinate 5,669,978 of JAOPUA010000152.1, read as the reverse complement.
TGGTCCAGCCTTACCCCAGAGAATTGGGATGTCTGGTCACCACTTACTTGTCGGCATTATTTCCCAGTGTTTATGGTCCTTGTACTTCAACCTTGTTTCAGTTGATGTGGTCGTCTCCTCCCTCCTTCTTCAAGAAACGCCCGTTGAGACCCCGGTGTCAGTTATTCTGGTGTCAGTTAGCCTGGACGTGGAAATGACTTCCATGTGTAGCGATTAGCCCACACAGCTGTTCCCTCTGGGTCTCTGTGGGGCTTAAGATTAAAGGACGCTGGAAGTCTGTAGCGGCTGGCGCACACCTAGCATGAGGTATTAGCATCAGGGAGTAAAATTACTTAAGAATACCATCTAACACATGCTACAATAATTTATGTCACACCTATTTTATCACCAGGTGTGACATCACAAGTAGGGTAGGTTGCTTGTTCCATTTATCTATCTACGCTGATAAATCAACCTATTTATCTCCATTGATAAATCGATCAGTCTATCAGAATTGATAGATTGATCTGTCTATCTACATTGATAGATCAATCAATCTATCTATCTATCTACATCATACATCTGGGTGGGGACTCCCACTTGTGATGTGGGTTGTCTTTGAAATTGTTGTAATGTTGTTGTTTTTTCAATTTCTCTAATGCGTGTCCATATTCATGATCACAAATTCATATCCTAAGATGGCATCGACTCATGAAAATAATGCCGCTGAAGGGTTTCAGAAAGATATTAGCTGAGGAGAGGGGGCTCCCTCTCCTCAGGCTGTAGATTGTGGCCCCAGCTCCCCCACCACCATTATGAAAACACCAGATGTTGGAATGTCCTGTGGTAGAATGTATGCTGCTTATAGAGCGTGGCAGTGCTGGGGTGGTCTGGAGCCCCGGACCACTAGGCTGCAGACACTCAATAACATGTAGTGTGTAGACGTCGCCATTCTGTCTCTTTTCTACGTCTGGTGCTGTAACCTGCAGTTCACTTTCGATAAGGCATTTGTGTACTCGTCGGTTCTGGAATGAATGTCACTGTGTGTGTGTGTGTGTGTGTGTGTATGCATGTGGGTGTATGTGTGTGTGTGTGTGTGTGTGTGTGTGTGTGTGTGTGTGTGTGTGTGTGTGTGTGTGTGTATACGTGACTCTGTGTGGGTGTATTGATGTGTGTGTATATTCCTGTTTATATCTATGTGTGTGTGTGTGTCTAAGCCTGTGTATTTATGCGTGTGTATTCCTGTTCATATCTATATGTGTGTGTGTGTCTAGGCATGTGTATTTATGTGTGTGTATTCCTGTTCATGTCTATGTGTACTAATGTGTAATAATCAGTGTGTATTTACCTTTACTTGTGAATCTGGGTGTGCATCAATGTCTATGTGTGTCTATGTGTTTATCTACCGGGGGGAAGTGGGGAAGCATGAGGGGTCAGAGTGTGTTTTTCTATGTGTGTATAATTGTGTATCGTGTATCTATTTGTCTCTCCACCAGGGAGAGGAGGTGAGGGAGGAGGCCATGGAGTGTGTGTTTCTGTGTGTGTATTATTGTGTGTTGTGTGTCCATGTCTCTCCACCAGGGAGAGGAGGTGAGAGAGGAGGGAGGACATGGAGTGTGTGTTTCTATGTGTGTATTATTGTGTGTTATGTGTCCATGTCTCTGCACCAGGGAGAGGAGGTGAGAGAGGAGGGAGGACATGGAGTGTGTGTTTCTGTGTGTGTATTATTGTGTGTTGGGTGTCCATGTCTCTCCACCAGGGAGAGGAGGTGAGAGAGGAGGCCATGGAGTGTGCGTTTCTGTGTGTGTGTACTCATGTATATATGTGTGTCTATGTATCTCCACAAGGGAGAGGAGGTGAGGGCCCAGGAGGACGTGGAGTTCCAGCGGTTGGAGAAGGAGCTGAGCCAGGAGGAGGAGAAGGAGAACCACACTCAGACGCTCCTGAGGGAGATCGCCGAGTGCCAGCGCAGCACCGTCACACGCAAGGTGCAGAGCCCCGTGCATGTTCTCGTTGCTGGCATGGCCATGCCAGTGTGAGAGCATAGTTCTTCTCACTTGTCAGTCGTGCATGTCTTCATGTTATTTTTAGCCAGCCATTCCACATCGGCTGCGGTTTGCGTTTGTTTTTGCTTTAAGTCTTCTTTTTTTTTTTGCTCTGTAAAAACACACACTTATTTTGCATGAGTAAGTTTAGTTAACAAATAATTGTTACTTTTTAAAACGGTGTCTAAACGGGATCCGAACACAAATGAACACATTTGACGATAGTTCTACCCGATCACAATTGATTCTGTATACAGCGTGATGCGAGACAATGAATCTTAAACTCAGCGTGAACAGTGTTCACAGTACTTTTAACATAACCACACGTTTACATATCAGGCGGATGAAAAGCGTCAACATGAAGTGAGTCACGTTGCAACGCCAGCGGAACCTTTCAGCGACACAAACCAGATGGGAAACAACTGTTCACACATGGGGAGAGAGAGAGAGAGAGAGAGAGAGAGAGAGAGAGAGAGAGAGAGAGAGAGAGAGAGAGAGAGAGAGAGAGAGAGGACAGGGAGAGATATAGAAAGTGAAAGAGAGCAAGATGGATGGAGAGATCAGGACAGAGATGGAGCGAGAAGAGAGAGAGAGAGAGACAGAAATAGACTGGAACAAGATTGAGATAGGGAGAGGAGAGAGGAAATTGACAAGAGGAAAGGGAGAGAGAGAGAGAGAGAGAGAGAGAGAGAGAGAGAGAGAGATTCTACAGAAATGCAAAGAAAGAGAGAGTAGACATGCCGAGATGGTGTGAGTGAGAAACAGAGGGAATGATTGAGTCTGGAGGGAGTGAGCAAAGGCGGATGGAAGAAAGCGCAAGAGAGACCAGAGAGACCAGAGAGAGAGCAGATTCAAAGTGTTTCAGTATGGTTGCGTTGCCCAGAGGTCTAACATGTGATGGACCATGGGGGAATGCATGTGTGACTTTGAAGGTCGTTTTAACAGCTAGAAACCAATCTCTACAAAGCAACACACAGACATCCCATTAATCTGAATAGCACAAATGACTATCCAGAGAAACCTCAAACATTAATTATCCCCCAAAAGGAAGTTTTCAAAATTGCTAAATGTGAGTTAAATGTGAAAAATAGAAGTAATGATGTAATGTTATCTTAATGTATTATAAATCACATATGAACAAATTCTGAAATGGCGACTGTCATTTTATCGACTCCATAGAGAGAGAAAACACGTTCCATTCTATAAATACAGTTTCCCTGCTCACACCACCTGCAGCTTGCTAATTAAAAACACCTCAGCTCACTGTCTAGCACATTCAAATTAAAAGCCTCTATTCCTGATCAGGAGAATCATCTGTTTACTGTGTGACATGCACAACGCTTTGATAGTAGGTGTAGTCGGTGTCTGAAAGGTACAATTTGCAAAACATTTACATTTTAAATGTGTGTGTGTCTGAAAACACATTCTGTCATGTAGCCGCTAAGGCTACTAGGTTTATGCTCTGATTCTGCAGTAGCTTAGAGAAATCTAATTTCTTTCAGGTTTCACTTTTTTAGGGGGGGGGGGGGGGAGCAGTTTTTTTTAAAAGTTTGACTGGATTTGAAATCGCAATGCTTGCTTTGTTTGTATGTTTGTATTTCAATATACTGTATATGTATATACATGTATGTTTGTATATCTAAATGAATATATATTTATATGTATGTATGTATGTATGTATATTATATATATCTCCCCAGGAGAGGCTGATGACCCTGAAGAAGCAGTCCACTCAGATCTCCCTCCAGGCCCAGCAGGAGAGGCAGAACTTCCAGAAGGAGAAGGAGAACCTGCTCCTTATGCTACACAAGGTAAGAACCCGGTCCTCCACAGGGAGGTGGAGACGGTCGCCTGGCAACAGGAGGATGGTCGCTGGGTGCAACCTCTGGCATGGTATATTAGTATGAGTGTGTAAAGACACCTACCACTAGGTCCTGTCCTGCTCTTCTGGGGGCATTGTAGTGGGGTGGTCGACACCCAGCCAAAAGGTTCTGGGTTCCAGCACCCAATGTCCACAGTCTAGTTGATGCCGTGATGGCGTTCTTGAGAAGCCTTGATGCATAACATACCTCAACCTCAATGACATACCTGACACTAGTGTAAGTCCGGATCTTAATGATGTGTTTTGAGAATGGGGTGATTCATATTGTACCTGGTGGACGTCTGACTGCAGGAAAAGGATCACCTAGTGGCGCTGGAAGGGAAGTACGCCGAGCTGTCAGGTGGACAGTCCTTCGCCAACAACCCGGTCACCATTAAAGAGGTAACAGCAAGAACCAAACACTGAAGACATCTCGTATGGGAATGGCATTGGTGCTACACGTCCACTTCATCACTCTCACCCCGGACACATTACCATGATGTTGTCTTATGTGTTTGGTCTCATTTTGTTCCTGCTGCTCCAGCATTTGAGTGCCCTGAAGGAGAAGAGAAGGAGCAACAGCCACGAGAGCTCCTCAAACTCCACCTCCTCGGCACTGAGTGACAGTCTGTCTCTCATGAGGAGCCAGCAGCTCCTTTCTCCTTCCTACGGGAGGACTCTGGGTCACAAGGTAAGCACTACGGTGGCTGCTCCATCCAAAACTGAGGCTGGAACCTAACAGACCAAAGGGGTTTGTTTGACCTCGATATTACCCAGAATGCTAACCATACCAAATATTCCAACATGCTAAGAACTCTGCCAGGATAAGTGACCTAACATTAAGTCACCTTACCTGCTGAGGACCCTGCACATGCTAAGCGCCATAATAAGCGTAATACTTTAACCAGCCAAGTACTGTGTCTGAAGTGCTGTAACGTTCTAAGTAGCTTAAGTTATGTCAACTAATCACTTGGGTGTGAATCCAATTTTGCTGGGAGACAGCAATTGTAACTGAGACGCAGTTCACAGTTCTAGACCCAATTGAGCCATGTCGTGAAGCCTTTAAACCATGTTTTAAATATAGTTTCAAAACTATGTTCTTAACCTTTTGAACCATGTTTGAACGCTGTTCTAAACCACCTTGAAGCATGTTCTAAACCCTTTTACCCACGTTCTATACACCTTTGAACTATTTGGTCAACCCTTTAAACCTTGTTATAAACCCTGTAATTAACTCTACAATATTAATCCTTTGAAATATGTTAACTTAACTCTTGAAACCTTTTCACGCAGGTTCAGCCCAGGTTCAACCTCTATTAACCATGTTTATAGCCTTTGAACCATGTTCCTTAAGTATATGTGTGTGTGTGTGTGTGTGTGTGTGTGTGTGCGTGTGTGTGTTGTCCAGGTCCACATCCCCTTATCTCAGAGCAACAGCTGTGGCAGCGTGGTCCCCCAGGTGTTCTCTGTGTCCCGGGACCTGAGCCAGGCCCGGCGCCTCATTAAGGGTGAGTCCACACCCACACGCCCACCGACTTTTACATGTAGGTACATTTTAAGTACAGTAAACCCCATCTGGGATAGCCTATTAAAGGGTCTGCAGTAGTCCACTGACACTGACACCCTCACCATGTATATTCTACATAGGATGTTTAAGTTTTAAATTAATTATTGAACTAATAAACCACTCATAAAGTTAACTCCCTAGAGGGAACAATAAGTAGGTTATTCTAGCCTAATTGACCAAATTGAAGAAACATTGTTTCTATACTATTCATATTCTATTCTATTCTATCCTTGTCTCTTCTATTATGAGCGGTTATGGTCTATTCTGTTCTGACCTGTTTGATTCCCTTCATCAGGCAACAACGGCCACATGCTCATGAGCGAAGACAGGCCGAGACGCAGCGACCTGTGCAGCCGCACGGTCTCAGAGTCCAACGTGTTCCTGGACCCCTTCTCCTACTCGGTCAACAGCCACGCGTCCGACACCATCAGCGTGGACAGCTCCGACAGCATGGAGACCAGCTTCTCCGCAGGGTCGCCCGACAACATCTCCAGGTACAGGAGACCTCGCGATGCTAAATGTAGCTCAGCGCTAAAGCTGTTGTCAACTGTTGGGAGAAGGGGAAAGGCGGGGTGGATGACCTCTAACTTGGCCAAACTGGGTGACAAGTTCCACTTGGAGTAGTTGATTAAGGTTTTGGACGGAGTTGAAGTTGCCACTGGTTATTAGCACCAGGTGTGATGGATTACCCGTGATGTTTTAAAACATTTCAAATCAAACCATCAGTGACGTCACAAATGAGGGTCAACCTTGTTGTATGATGAAGGATGGATCAACCTACAAGCCTGCCGGTTATACTACCGTCCACTGGACAGGCAGCTCGGTGGGTCAGACTGACGACTGCTGTGTTTGACCCATGACCTCCGTGTGTGCCTCACAGTGCGAGCACGGCCAACATGGCCAAGCTGGAGGAGATGGAGCGGCTCCTACGAGAGGCCCAGGCGGAGAAGCAGAAGCTCCTGGAGTACAGGGTACCAAACACGCAACCATAAGCTACCATAGATAGAAGCAAAGCTATTGATAAGCTAAGATATCTGAAGAAGACTATGAGATAAGCAAACTTATTATTAAGATAACTATTAGTGTTCCCTTGTTTACGAGGGAATCCCCCTGTGTTTAGGAGCGGGAAATGGAGATGCGGCGGCTGGCCCTGGACGAGGAGCGGAGGAGGAGGGAGGACCTGGAGAAGCGCCTGCAGGAGGAGACCACCAGGAGGCAGAGACTCATCGAGAGGGAGGTGAAGCTGAGAGAGAAGCAACGATCACAGGTACGTCTTTACTTCACTAACCCTAACCCCAGTACATTGTACCCTACCATCGTCCAGATAGAGGGCACTACAGTCTAGCAGTGGCAGAACAGTGTAGTGGTTCTAGTGCTTGACTCCCAGTTGGAAGGTCCTGGGTTCAAACCCCACTACCTGTTGGCGTCTCTGAGTCAGATGAACCAATCCCCTACCTGCTCCTGAAAGTTGCAATCTAGAAGATTTCCGTTTGGTTTTTCATACCAGAGAGCCAGCGGTGTTGACACTGACACCCACTTTGTTGCATTCATAATACCGCAAATGCAAGGGCTTTGATCAGTTCGGGCTCAATATGGGAGTTGAACCCACTCACCGCTACAACACCCTGTATTGGTGGTGTCCTCTCTTGAGTGGAGCGGTGTTGTGGTCTGTGTGGTCCCCCCTGATCGCCCCCCCTCCTTCGGCAGCAGTCGAGGATGCTGACGCGGTACCTCCCGGTGAGGAAGGACGACTTCGACCTCCACGGCCACATCGAGGAGGCGGGGCACAACCCTGACGCCTGCTTCCACCTCGCCATCACCGACAAGACCTGCCGCGGCTTCCTGGTCAAGATGGGCGGCAAGATCAAGACCTGGAAGAAGCGCTGGTTCGTGTTTGACCAGAACCGACGGACCCTGACATACTACGCAGGTACACGCACGCACGCACACACGCACACGCACACACACGCACACACGCACACCCTCTCGCCTTGTATTCAGGGGTTCCTAAACGTTTTGATCCAAAACACCCAGAATACGTTGAGAGTGCGGCCCTGACGTCTTGTGAGAGTCCCGTGTGTTATCTGGACACGACCCACCTCCAACAAGTTCAGTTCCCAATTCTGACCTCCGACCCCCCCATCCTGGTCATTCCATGATACTAATGTCTTACGACCATGTCAAAGGTTTAATTGCGGTGTGGTTTCATGTTGTGTACTGTGCAGTATTACAGGCCCCTCTCTGTATGTAATATGATGTAAGTGTGTGAGTATATGTGTAAGGTTGTGTCACTGAGTGCATGGGAGACCAACCCAGTTTCCCCCCTTTCGGGGATAAATAAATACATAAAGTGTATCGTCACGTATTGAGGTCACTCTTAGTCTGAGCATTGACTTAAGACTTTAACTACATCAGAAGCTGCTTTATTGCTCAAACATACTTTCCACTTATATGGAGCTTGGTTGACAGGCACTCTCAGTGTCCAAACAAAGAATATAAGTAATAAAAAATCAGTAATATCCAAAGGCTATCTAAAAATAAGCAATACAAAAGCAATACAAAAATAAAAGCAATGCCTTAAAAGGAAGACGAAAGCTGTGACATCATTTGCGTGTCTCAATGTTTATTTGAGGAATGTAAGCTTTGATGGAAGGGGCTTTTTTTCAGTTCGCTGTAAACTAAGTTGTGTGTGTGTATTTGTGCGTGCGTGTTTGTGTGCATGTGTGTGTGTGTGTGTGTGTGTGTGTGTTTGTGTGTGTATATATGCATATATATATATATGTGTATGTGTGTGTGTGTGCGTGTGTGTGTATGTGCGTGTATGCGTGTGTGTGTGGGTGTGTGTGTGTGTGTATGTGTATGCGTATGTGTGTGTTCTGGGCTGCAGATAAGCACGAGACCAAGATGAAAGGGGTCCTCTACTTCCAGGCCATCGAGGAGGTCTACTACGACCATCTAAAGAGCGCACACAAAGTAAGATTATCTATACAAAGGGTTTTCTCCATGAGTTACAGACTTCATTTGTATTGTGTGTCACTCTCTTTTTATTTTCATTGTGTGTCTCTCTCTCTATTTCACCCAGAATCCTCTCCTTCAAACATTTCCTGTGGTGTTCTGTCTAGTACTGCACCCCCTTTTGAGCAAGCATTGTGAATGACTTACAACTGGCTTTTAAGTCTGCTATCTCATTCTCAGCCTCTTCCTTAAAAAGCCTCTGCTGGACGCATCCATCTCCAGCAACACACAAATAAAATAAATAATGCCCAATGCCTTACACAGGTCATCATAGGAAATTACATATTCAAGAGATTCAAGTCTGACTTTCCAAAGCTCCATTGCAATGAAACCATGCTCTCCTTGGAGTAACCAAAGCCATTCTCATGCATGCGTATCGTGGTGATGCTGATCTGAGTTCAGCCGTAGAGACACACGACCACTTCCTCCATAGGCTTTGTGTTTGGGTGATGTTATCAGGAAGCACCCTCTGCCTGTTTTCCTCCTACCTCTCCAACAGAACATTTGCTGTAGCGATGATTAACTCAAACTCTTCACAAGGCCCTCTGTCTTGTGGTGTATGACCTTGAATCCATACTTAGCAGCACTGACAGACTATCCCTGGCCACCTCATCTTTCCGGATGGATCCTTGGTCCAATATGCTGCAGCCAGGCGTCTGACAAAGTCCAGGCGCGGTCACCACATCCCGCCTGTCCTAATGTCACTTCACTGGCTGCAAGTGGAAGAAAGGGTTGATTTCAAAATACTTTTAAATGGCTTCGAAGCTTTACTGGTCTTGCCCCAACTTATATTTCAGAACTTGTTACTCCCCTCAGAATGTCTCAATCCCTTCAATGCTCTGACCAGGGGACTCTGTCTGTGCCCTAGTGCCAGACTGAAGACCAAAGGGGATGGCTCCTCCTTTGTTTGTACCCCTTCTCTGTGGAACAGCCTTCATCCCATCCAATACAATCTGCCCTTTTTGTTGATGGTTTTAAAAATCTTCTAAACACCCACTTGTCCAGATGGGCTTTGCATTAGTACCAGCTGGTCTTTTCCCTCTTCTTTACGTTTTTTTTTTACCTTGTTTTTACTGCTGAATGTTTGTGCCTGTTATTGTTATTTTATCATTGTATGTTATGATTTTTTGTATTGTGAATTTTTGTTGTTATGCATCCTCTCTGTCAAGCACTTTGCAAGTTTTCGTTTGACAAGGTTCTATATAACAGAGCCATACTTACTTGCATACTTAGAAGTTCTCCATCATAATCTGGTTTGTTACTGCTTGTTGTGTGGGTGCAGAAATAAAGCTCTTTCTCTTTGTTTATATACATAATTGACATATTACATCTGTGGTCTTTCTCTCTCGCTCTCTCTCTCTCTCGCTCCCTCTCTCTCTGTCTCTCTCTCTCTCTCTCTCTCTCTCTCTCTCTCTCTCTCTCTCTCTCTCTCTCTCTCTGGCAGAGTCCCAACCCCTTGCTTACGTTCAGTGTGAAGACCCATGACCGGGTCTACTACATGGTGGCCCCCAGCCCCGAGGCCATGAGGATCTGGATGGATGTCATTGTAACCGGGGCAGAGGGACAGATGCACTTCATGGTGTAGCCCGAGCCGTTCTGGAGCCCGGGTGCTGGCTACGTCCTGGCCCCCTAGGATTACTGTTACTCTTTACGCTTTCACGAGATGCAGAGTCCATAAAAGGTAGCCGTTTTTGGGAGTTCAACTTTTTTCCTGGGAGTCAAAAATATACTTTTCAGCTGGGAGCCTTTTGCCTCGAAACACACGTGCTTTTACCTGGGAGTCAAAGACCGCTGTGAGTCGAACACACACCCATTCAGCATGGAATCGAACACTCAACCTTTCGGCTGGAAGTCGAACATACAACCTTTCTGAAGGTAATTGAACGTCCAAACTTTTGAGATGAGAATCAAACTCCTCAACTTTCGACCGGGAGTGGAACACAAAGCCTATCAGCTAAGAATCCTCCCGGCCACTAGACGAACCTGGGGCGCCCCTGTGACGTCAGAGAGGACCGGTGACGGGGAGGTTAGGAGTGGAAACTGTTCTTTCCACAGTGGATCAGTATAAGGTAAAGAAGAAAGCGTTCCCATACAGACGCAGATTAACTCCAATTTTACAGTACCAAATGTCACTAAGCTACAATCGGAAGGACAATGAATGTGTTTTTTGATGTATCATGAATGCCTATTATTTGCATATCTTATCAGTAATGTAGCTGTTAGCTTATTCCCTTATTTTCTGCTGACTATCGGAGTGCCGAAATATCACACATATATATTGGTTCCTAACTCTGCTTCCAATATCCGTCCTTGAGCTATGGTTGATCTATCAAACCATCGTGTGCAAACTCCAGGCAACATAAAGTCATAGCTATATCAAATAAGCATTATTAAATCATAGCGATATTATTTGACCAGAAGTTAGCCATGGACATGATATGATAATTATATTTTATATTTATCCAATTCTCAGTATTATGAAATGTGTGGTCCTGCACTGCTCCATTGGTTATGGCATATTGGCATTAACACTGCCAGGGGTAGGGGTTCGATTCCCACTGGGTCCACCCATTCTCAGGAATGTATGGTATTAGAAGTTTTTGTATGAAAGTGTCTAAGCGTCTAATTGTATATAACATCTTACAATTAACATCTTTCAGATTTTGTGAAATTTCAAACATGCCTGTCCACTGAAAAACTATCGGTACACAGAATCATCAAATGTACATAAACGTATCACTATTTTGGTTTATTATTGTTTCATATAAAGGTCTTGATCACTCAACATTCAACAATAGTAAATTGTTAAAAATGAATAGAGCATTATATTATATATAATTTCTTGTTTCTTGTTATTTACATTATTATCATTAACCATCTCAGACATAAAATGTATTTTATGTACAGAAAACCTTTATCTACGAGACCAAAGCAATAGGCACCAGGCATCTTATCATTGTAATTTTTTCAAATGAAAACCACTCTGAAACTCCAGCTAACGCACTCTAACCTCTAAACGAGACTGAAGAGCTGATTTTATAGAAAGCTAGCGAATCTTTACCTATATCAGGCTCAGCAAAACGCACGCCATTACAGCTTTTCACCAGCAGAGGGCATCATTCACGTGCATGCTGTAGCAGGTTGCCGCTCCATAGTCAATATCTCAATTTAAATATAACTGAAATATATCGTTATATAGGCCTACTGCTTTAATCCTAATAAGGGAATTAAATTACAGTCATGTTATTCGTTCTGCAAGTAAATCAAGTGAATATGCATAATGCTGCGTAAATGGCAACTCATACAAAGCAGAAAACGACAGAAACAAACGGAATATTTTTCTTCCTTTTTTTTTTGTTCATTCGATGAAAACAAACCCAGCTTGTTTGCAGATATGACTTAAGGCTTTAGAGATATTTTTAACATCGTGTGACTCGGGTTGTGACTCTCCTCCGACCACAAAGCTTGCGGTTTCATGAGCGAGAACAGATCGAGTTACAGGGCTGTGTGTGCTTGGTCTACGGAGGGCCCCTCAACACGGCCTCAACACGGCCCCTGGTGGCCTGTTTATCCCGCCCTCCCCAATACGCCACTTTCCTTACACCATAATTGTTCTATATTTTGTCTACATTTTATATAAAATGTTTTGTATACAAAGATTGTTTATTTTAAAGGACATTACGTTGTTGTTTTTTTTGTTGTTTTTTAACGTTGAAAGACTTTCAAGATGCTATATAAACAATAAGAATAAATAGATTTTTATTCAAACCGTGTTGTCCATGTTTTACACTTTGCCATTGTCCTTGAGATGCATGACAAGTAGTCCACAAAATTCAACAAATAAGTGGTATTGGTCAGCAGTATAGTCTAATCACATGTTTTTTCCTGGATAAACATATAAACAGATCAGAAGTGTGGAGACAGGTGCTGCACGCTACAGTGGTGTGTACTCTAGCGTTAAGTGTACTTAATTACACTGCCATCCCTCAGCGTGTGGGGACTGCTGGCCTAATTTCAGTTGCCTGGAATGCCCATCTGGGTTGACATAGTTTAATCAAGCTACGCTCAAAGCTAGCCCGTTAGCAGCAATGATGGCTAGGAGAGAGATTTTAAGAGGCTTTGGTGAAAAAAAAAAGTTATTAATGTCAAACATGACGCACTGATTGCACACACTGAAACGTTTGAGGGCTTAATGGATTCAGAGGAAGTTAACCAAAGGTTTGTTTTGGTTGGGTTGAAAAAAAAAAAGTGACTACATGGGTAAGTATGAGATACTAGCTGTTAACACTTGACTTTGTGTCCCCGGAAAACAACGCACAAAAAGCAACGCAACTCAGTGTAGTTTGTAGTCCAGGAAGAAGTGCTTGTGTGCACTAAGCATGCACACTAATTAGTCCTTGTGTTGACAAACCCCCCCCCCCCCGAATTCACAAGCTTTCATTGGCTGCCCTAGTGTGGTTGGCATGGAAACGTACGGAATAAAGCGTGAAATAAAATTAGGTTTCAAGAATCACATCCTGCCTCCAGAGGCATAAGCAAACACAGGCACACACATGCATACACACATGTGCAGGAACAAAGATACACACACACACACACACACACACACACCATTGTATCCCCACCTGGGTGGTTATAAAAGTACAAAGCTATGTCCCAAAATGTTCTGGCTAATTATAAAAGGTCATATACACATGCACACGTGCACGGACAAAAGCACACAAACACACACACACACATGCACATACACACGCACATGCACGCGCGCGCACACACCACACACACACACACACACACACTTAAGTATAATGATAAGATCAATAAACATAAAGACACTCAAAGTGTGAAATCATTTCATACAGATCTACAAGTCAAATGTAATACATTATATCACAACATATCATATAATCAAATATAATGATAATATCTTAGATCCGCTTATATGTGTTGTTCCAAAATTGTAATGCACCGTTCACAAAGATTAAGCACTATTATAGTATGTGTATGTGTTATAGTGTGCACCTTGTGCGCACAACATGAATCCTCTGGATCCGTGATGCTCAGCATGATCTCCACAAGCCTCCGCTCTCTCGGCCCTAATCTCCCCAAACACCCCCCGCCCCCCCACCCCCCCTCCACTGACCTCCATGCACCCGGCTCTGTTATCTCCCGTCACACCGTGGAACCCGGGCCCCCAGGGGCCCACAGTGTTCCTTCTCCAGCGAGACGGAGCCACAGGCACCATCTGATGCTCCCAGACCCTCGTGCTGCTCTGACAGCCGGCTCCTCCGGGGGCCCCGCGCCGGGGGGCGGGGGGGGGGGGGGGGGGGGGGGGGGGGGGGGGGGGGGGGGGGGGGGGGGGGGGGGGGGGGGGGG
>JAOPUA010000152.1:5566446-5577731 GCA_027122455.1 Trisopterus luscus | reverse complement strand
CGGGTTATGATAAGGATTTCAAGTAATTTTGCAAAAATGGCCAAAAAAGCGAATTCCGTACCCAACCTTTAAGTGCTGTCCACTGTAGCTGGACCCCCTATCTGAGCTTGTGAGTGAAGCCGTAGACGGCGCTACTTCCATGGGCACAGATGTCGCAAAGAGTCAGTGTGTTAGGCCAATACAGAGCGCTTCCTTTGCATACTGGTTACTTATGTTTTTTAAATATTTTAATTGTAGTTTTGGCTCAATTTATTAGTCCCGATTAAACATTTCAACTCGTTTGCACGTGTGCAAAACTAAATAAAAAAACAAATGGATATAATGTAGCATATAAATATAATTACGTTTTGACAATGTGTACTGTTTGCCCAAAGGTATTTGACGCGGCTACTGTTGACCTTTTCTGTCACTTAACCTCTTTCTTTCTTTCGTTCTGTCTTTTGTGTTTGTGTAGGAGATTGACGTGTCTGTGAGGAAGGAGATCGAAGACGCGGCCCAGTTCGCCACCACGGACCCCGAGCCCCCCCTGGAGGAGCTGTGCAACCACATCTTCCACCAAGATCCCCCCATGGACGTACGCGGCGTCAACATCTGGAGCAAGCTCAAGTCCCTCAGCTAGTGGAGCTCTCTCTTCCTCACCTCCCTCTCCCCTCTGTCTATCGCTCTCTATCTCGATAAAGTAACACCTTTCTCAAGTCACATGCCTCGTTCCAGCCCCTCACCCTTCAAAATGAATTCTCTACATGTTACACGACCAGTCTGGCCTTTCATAGCCAATGATGGGGTTTGCAGTTCCAGTTGGACTAGCCTTTAATGAACACAAGTTTGTATTGAGTGTCAAAACTGTTTTGAAGTTGAGATGAGGATTTCTCAGCTTAAAACCGGCCATGATGCAGCCGATGTAAACAGTGGGGTAATTTGTCATGGAGGGGAATGTATCTAAAGATAAAGTACTTGGATGAGGTTTGATGCTACTGTGCAGTAGTCATTGCAATGAATGGTTGAGGTTAAGTCACTATTTCAGTTCAAGTTAGTTAATAAACCATGGTGCAGTAACAGTACCAAAGCTCTAGATCATAACTCAATCAGCAGATAACCCTCTTCCTCCTTGGGGGAAATGGTCAAATGGAGGCTGAGCAATTAAGGGAAAAAATAATAAAGTTTACTTTTATCAGTTCATTTTGCCAAATCGGAAGTGTTGCTGTAGTTACTTTTCAGAACTTGATTTCGATTTCATACACTCCCAACTTGTTCACCATTGTAGAATATTTGTGCAACACTATTTATGGTTTCATAAAGGGTACATTTAGTGATTGAGGGGGTTAGGGGTATATGAGCTTCAGTAAGTCAATTATTGTGACCATATGCAGCCTTTTGTTTTCAAAATTTGAAAATGTTCCCATTTTAAAGAGACAATCACATCTACATTATATTCCCTTGTCATGGTTTGAAGATAAATATTGTATTGGAATTCTACTTGGAATACATCTGAACTTTAATCTGAAAATATATGGGACACATGTCGGTGGATTTAAGGGACTCCTATTAGTTTAAATTATTAAAAGAAAAGTTAATGCCATTCCATAAAATATTAGCGTTGTTGTTCTTTGGACTGGGATGGATAATATATGGTCACATACGCTGTTACGGTTAAGATGTCACAGCAAGAAGAAATGTTGCATTGAACACCATGTTTTATTATTAACCGTATGTATGTCCTGAAAGTAAAATACATGATGAAAGGTGTGCATTGTGAACGTTTGTTTTCTAGTCTGTAATGATGAGATGAGACAACAATGAGATCACATTCTTTCTACAAATTATGTTAAACTCAAGTCACAAAGAAATGGTTTTGTTCAAAGTCAAGTATTCACATTGAGATTGCTACTTAATGCTTATAATGAATCCTAATTTCTTTATATACTATTTACAAAACACTTACCCTATCAGTATAATTCATACAATTCTCGACTTTTATTTGGAAACGCAATACCGGAAGAAGTTGTAAAATATTTGGCGGTGTGCGTTTTGGCTTCAGGGTATCGAGACGGCTGACTACGTGTTGTAACCTCGGCACCATGGAAGTGAGGGGCTATCCTGGCACCATGAGGGGGCTTTTTTACACGCTTTGTGGCCTTCTCATCGTTACCAAGTTTAGTTCTGCAGCAGAGAGAGCTAACGGCAAAAAGGAGCAAGAATGCCACAACTATGCGGGAGGACATGTCTACCCGGGGGAAGCTTTCCGTGTCCCTGTGTCAGATCATTCCCTGCACCTCAGCAAAGCTAAAAGTAAGCGCTTTTTAATGTTCATTATCCATTCAAGCTAGTTATGGGATGCCTAAGATGTATAACCCATGAGGAATGGTGCTGTCTGCAGCAGCTGCTGCACGGTGCTAGGGCATGTATCCCGTTAGTAGCAGTGCACCATAAGGAACAATAGCGACAAACAGCTCGAAAATCCAAGTAACTTCTGTCTTAATTGTAAACAATGCATGCACATGGTCGAAAATACAATGTAAATCCTGGGTGCTTATCGTTTAAATTGCTAGGCCATAGTTTTGAGGTTACCTTTTATACATATGGCTGTGAGGAGACACGTCATTCTACAAAATTCGGGTAATAGTACACCAACAAAGATCATCTCCATTATGGGCGGTGTAATTCTAAGTTCAAATTTAGGTTTTCATGTAGCCTTTATTTCTTTCCTTTTAACAGAAATAAGGAGGTAAATCGTGGAAAATGAAAAAGTTATAAATCACATTACTTCACTGGTGGAAATTCTGTGAATAATTTCCACAGCTGATATTAACCGTTTATATGTGGTTGTTTTTATAAATGCATTATTTTTTAATGTTTTCCCTCCGAAAGTTTCCAAGCCATCACCACACTGGGAAGGAACAGCTGTCATTAACGGTGAATTCAAAGAGCTGAAACTGACAGACTACAAGGGAAAATACCTTGTATTCTTCTTCTACCCCCTGGACTTGTGAGTCGGATTCTACACTCACAGCTTTAATTTTAATTTCTGCTTATTCACAGGACAGTCCTAATGCCAAACTATCCTGTCTTCTTTCCCAGCACGTTTGTCTGCCCCACTGAGATCATTGCGTTCAGTGATCGCGTCCACGAGTTTCATGCCATCAACGCGGAGGTGGTCGCCTGCTCTGTTGACTCGCAGTTCACGCACCTGGCCTGGTAAAACAGGCTTATACATTGAAACCCAATAAAAATGTAATGTGTTGTTGAGTCATATATTTTTAGAAGGTGGACACAGGCGCTGTCCTATTTTTCATTTAACTTAACTTTATGACAAATGGGAATGTAGCCAAAGTCTTACTGACAGGGTACAGTGGTAGCTTTATGATAATTGCTGTTCAAAGTCTACTTCTTCTGATGTAGAAAGAGGAATCATTTAAGGTTTCGGACGAGTATTATGAGCAGGATGAAGATGAAATGCTTAAATGTTATTTTATCCCAAAGTGATTAGAAATCTATTCTAACTTATGAATTTTTCCGATTGGACTCATTGGACTTATGTTTTGGTCACTTTTTCCTATCAATTTACCAATTACCACAAATGATTTGTATTAAAAGGATCAACACGCCCAGGAAGCAGGGCGGACTTGGAAACATGAAGATCCCCCTGTTGTCTGACCTCACACACCAGATCGCCAAAGACTACGGCGTGTTCCTGGAGGACCAGGGCCACACACTGAGGTATGACATCATCACACAGTCACTGGGGGTAGGACACTGTCATATATACACTGAGGTATGACATCATCACACAGTCACTGTGGGTATGATACTGTCATATACACACTGAGGTATGACATCATCACAGAGTCAGCAGGGGTAGGATACCTTCATATACACTCTGAGGTATGACATCACACAGTCACTGGGAGTAGGAGACACTCATACACACTGAGGTATGACATCATGACATAGTCACTGGGGCTAGGATACCCTCATATACACACTGAGGTATGACAGAAAATAAATGGAATCCAATCCAATTTTTATAATTGATTAATCATTTAAGGTATTTATCAAGTAAACGTTGCTGTTTATTGTAGTAGCTGAATTTGCTTAAATTAAATTTGCTTCAAAAATAATTTTTGCTTTATAAGAATAGTTGATTTTGTTCACGGCTGATTGTCAGATAAAGCAAGCACATTTACATTTACATCACTTTGGAAGTAACTTGTGATGGCCTTCACAATTATTACGATATATTAAAGACAAAAAATGATTGTTTGATTTATCAACTATGAAAATAATCGGTAGTTCCAGCCCTACTTGGGATAAGTGCTCTCAAATCCTGAAGGATAATTAAAACAATCTCCTAATCATTCAATTGGAAATGAGCGCGTTAGAGATTCATTAGCATTTTAGTTCATGCATATGCACATTCTTTAGTCGGTGCCAAAAACAATTCTGTCAAGAAGTTGGCTAAATTCATCCACAAGCAAAGTAAATACATCACTTGTTTCAAACCCATCCACTAGATGGGAGCAAACGGTAATCCACAATCGAATATGCTTCCTGTATAGTTTAAATGTTTATGGCCATTGACCACTAGTAGATATAGGGCTAACACACAGCGAGCTAGCTTGTTTCAACCCTTACTTTGAAATACATATTCACGTTCACTTGTATGCTGAAGGTCTTGTCAGGGTCATATTGTGGGTGAGTTTTGAGTGGCGGTGTGTTGTGCTCTAGGGGTCTGTTCATCATCGACGATAAGGGAATGCTGAGACAGATCACCATGAACGACCTCCCCGTCGGACGCTCTGTGGATGAGACCCTAAGATTGGTCCAGGCCTTCCAGTACACAGACAAGCACGGAGAAGGTACCGCAGCCTCATCCTGCAAAAAAATTATAACCACTTAAAACACAGGATGATTTTTATATAACGTGTGTTCATATTATTTGGATGTTAACTTCAGATTACTTTTCTCTTAACTTTTTAATATTGTGCCTTGCAGTTTGTCCTGCGGGATGGAAACCAGGCAGTGACACGGTAAGTGTCTAAATTAAGTGTGTGCCTGTAGGTTGGGCCTTTCTCTGTGTACTAATTGCTTCCTTCTCTTTTACAGATCATTCCCGACCCCTCTGGAAAGCTCAAATACTTTGATAAACTCAATTAGGCCGCCAGCGAACCAAAATAAAAACCCTTCTCCTAAGATGTTGACTTTTTGTTGTATTTACTAAGAGAGATGTACCTTTTTTATCTTGTCAATTTCAACAGCCAAACAAGCACTTGAACATCGGAGAGAAAAGAAACTAAAAAGTTTCTCATGGGAAAACTTGGTATTTTGTAATGCACTGCTTAAACTGCTCATAGGATCATATCAATATTTTAATAAATGGATTGAGGAAGTTGAGAAAGGAATCGGTTTCAAGATGTGTTTGTTCAAAATAAATTGGGTAATCAGGAAGCAGCATTCTGGCCATTCTTGTTCTCAGAAATGCAAGCACTGGTGATTCTGCTGTTTCCAATGTCCTCTTAATAACTCTTGAATTTCGTAACCTTGATCTTTACCTGCACACTAAACAAATGGAAACGAGGTGTTAGCTTCTATAGGCGTTTAGTTATGCAATTGACATAATTACCATGACAAGTTTTTATTACCGCGTCATCCCCGGTCAGAGCCTTGCCTCACATGATGATTCACGCGCTCTGTAGACGGATTATGCTATTTATTTGACCACAGGATGTGACGGCATAAAGAGCTGAGTTAATGTTGAGTTATCTTTAAGTGTTTACTTGCATAACATCTATTATTCTAATGTGTGTCATTCACAACCACCCACTGCAGACCACAAAAAGTAGGTTAATGCTTATCACTTTTTTTTAATTAAACGGGAACATTTTATATTCAATTGAATCGCTGAGTTCAACTGAGTTTTGTTCTTCAGAAACTAAACGATATGGTTCACCGAGGTCTCGTGAATCATTAACACACTCACTCAGCGGTCAGGTTAAGTGCGTGAACAACATAGAGATAAGGCAGTATAGGGGAAGCACATCACCCTTACGCAGGGTACCGCTAGAGGAGTACATGCTAATGAGTCCGTTTCTGCTTTCTGGTCAACAGGAAGAGCGTCCGTTAGTCCGCCTCGGAGAAGGCTCAGCGCAACACGCACTGACTCCCATGTAATTCCATATTATTTGTTTTTTCTCTTTTTGTCGGGGGTTGAACTCCTGAGGATCGAATGAAGAAACAAGTTTTACACATTTTTACGTTTAGAGGAATTATCAGTAAAGGTAAAAAAGGTAAAAAGAGAAAATGGCTAACTTCATATTACGAAAGGCCGAACCCAACGACGTGTCCGATATATTGCGAATGATCAAGGTAAGCTACGCTTTCTGTTTCCGTATGATGTTTCTGACGAATACAGAGTTTTAACGGAATTCTTAAATAACAGGTTAATGTTTGTACATGTTTGTGACTTTCTATCTATCGATCTGCTAAGGAACTTGCTAAATATGAAGAAATGGAAGAACAGGTCATCCTAACCGAGAAAGGTGCGTCTCTTCCTCATTAAATCTGCCTGGGATTAATAAGGCCCATCTTGGAAATGTAGCTTTAACGATGAATATTCTAACAGAACTGCTCGAAGACGGATTTGGCGATCACCCCTTCTACCATTGTTTTGTTGGCGAAGTCCCGAAAGAAAAGCAAAGCTCAGAAGGTACACACTTTTGTTTCCCCTCTCTAATACATGAATATACCTGCTTTTTTGATAGAGGCCTAATAAACTGACGTCGAAAATAAACCAGTTGATTGAGTTCAAGCATTTCTATGTTTCTTATTTTAGGCTTCACTGTGGTGGCCTTTGCCATGTATTACTTCACGTATGACCCTTGGATTGGAAAGCTTCTCTATTTAGAGGATTTCTATGTCATGGAGGAGTTTCGAGGTGAGTTAATGATATAGATCTACAGTGCAGAGTTCACTGGATCCCGGTTAGGGTTAGTATATTTCTCATTAACAGCAAGTGTATCATGTCTCATTGTCTTGTTGATTACTATTGTAATGTGTAACTTTATTTTGTGGAAGCTCAGTTTTGACTGTTGAGTAGCAGATTCCATGCTCTATGTAGATGGACACTTTACTACTACCTGTCACTTTTGATAGTGTAATAATTTTGCTGTCCTGTACTTGGGCTAATTTGAAAACTACATTTCCTGTGTGTGATTACTAACAATTATTTTATTTTGAATATAACAGGTTTTGGCATGGGCTCCCACATCCTGAGACTCCTGAGCGAGGTATGATGGTCTTCATGTATTAGCCACCAACAGTTGATATATGTAACCAACTCTGGGCTTACTCAGCTGGCATTAATGTTAGCCATGTTCAGATTCTTAATTGATACCGTACAGTATTTCATCAGTCTTGAAGGAAATTGGCAAAAACTCTCTACAACAGATGGTAAATAATAATATAAATACAAAAAAAAGTAATGAGGGTAAAAATATGAAGAGAAATTTGCATATGAAATATAGTTATGAAGTGACAGAAAAAAATAGATGAACATGTAACTTGAACTGAGTGGCTCAAACACTTGTACGTATAAATCCAAGTTAAAGATGTGTTGTGTGTGCGTTTTCCAGACTGCGGTGAAGACCCGCTGCAGCAGCATGCATTTCATCGTGGCCGCGACCAATACTCCGTCCATCGAGTTCTACAAGCGGCGCGGTGCCGCCGACCTGTCGCAAGAGGAGGGGTGGCGCCTGTTTGCCATCGAAAAGGAAGACTTGAAGAAGATGACTACCCCAAAATAAGAGATAATTTAACATGATTGATTAGTAATCCAGTTGATGCCTGCAGTGATTTGCCAGGCTTACAATCACTGCATCAGGCAAAAGTTTTTTTTTCTTCTGTATGTGTAACCATTGAAAATGGGATATCTGTGGAACATAATCTAAGAAGGGAAATTATCAATGATGGAAAGGGAGTATAAACTGCTTTTATAGCTAATATAAATGTAATATTCAGGTCTTTATGACACTTAATCTGTGTTTTATTGTACTATGACACTATTTTTAACCCGTAGGCCTATGTTGTGTTTAGACCGTAAACTAGTATGTTGCAGTTTTCAACATGTAATCGAATCATTAATAAAGCATAAAAATAACTAAAGCTGAATGGAATATATAAAATAACTTGCCCTTTGGGTGATATGCCTGATTTAAAACTAACACATCATCTTTGACCTTTGTTGCTTGAATGCATGTCTAATGCACACTGATCAGAGTGATCTGTCGTTTGTTATATTTTCAACATATTCAGTTGTGTCTGCTTGTTTCTTAGGCTATGTATTTGCATTTTTTTTAATGGAATATTAGATTTTTTTGCTAAATAAATATATTGATTTTAAGACTTCATTAAATATATGTAAACAAACCCAAGACTTACTGGCATTTTATTTGTTGAAAAGTTCACCCACAATTGTGGACAGGCCAATTATATTAGAATTTAAATTGAACATATACATAGAATGAGTACAAGATTGTGTACATTGTTTAGGATAATGTGTCAATATAAGATATTTTAATTCGATTTGTATGGAATCATTTACCGGACACATTACGAAGAGGCAAACTGCAAATGGGGGACATGCTATTAATAATCTAGGATTTGTGCTTTAGGCCAAGTTACCTGCTAAACGTGACCAGATTATTATATATTGAAACTTATTTCGGGAGGGTGAAAAAAACGGTTTGAAAATGATGGCCTTCAACTCGGTGGCTACCAGTTGGTTTTCCACAACCCTTCCGCATTTTCCTACAAGTTTGTGGCTGTGACGTGTAGTGCTGACGGCGGCCTCGGAGCCGGCGGAGCAGGGGGCTGTAGCATGAGAATATTTGGCTTTAGACGTCCGAGTTTCAGTGGAGCTCCCTAAACAATCGGCCCCTCCTTCTCTGCCTCTCTCTGGCCCGCCCTGACGATACCAAATTCCCGATCCAATCCTGCCCGAGTCTGGGGAAACAAGGCGGCCTAGGGAAACCGAGAAGCGGGTAGAGGCCATCCTTCCCGCATAAAACGGGTATGCATGTATTTTTCTCGCATTATTTAGAGACCACTGTAGGCCTTTGTGCACATTGGTCTCCGGGTACCCGTGAGACATCGTATGCGCTTTGTTTTTATTCTGTGGGAGAGGCCAGGGCCTTCTTTAGGCCCAGGCCTTTAGTGAGAGGCCGTAACCATCAGAGGGGGCCTAAGCTAGCTATTTAGCCCGCTCGAAACAGGAATTTGTACGTTGCCGTGATTGCAATTCAATTAAATATTTGCGTAGAAGCGGTGAAATGCACGGAGCAATGGTTTATGTCTTGAAAACGGCTATTGTTTTCACCGTTATCTAATTACATGCTGCTGTTGGCTATTGCTAAAAAATGGCGCACGGACCACGGCAGTGTCGGACATTAGTCGTGCAAAATGCGTCCCTGCACCCGTGCTAACAGACACAGTGTATGGTCACATGAGGGGTAAGTGCGCTGCTGGATACAAACGTGAACTATGCCGGGGAGAAAATGCAGTTTAATTTTGTCACAGGTGTCCCGCGTTACCTATTTTGTTTATAGGTTTTCTGTCTCCGTCCCATAATTAGCGCTATTTTCGCTTAGGTAGATAGACTACGATACACGTTGAATGCTATATGCCCTAGTTTTTTTTAAATTTGCATGTTACTACTAAAGCGCCGTTATTAAGAAGCACGCGAGCATCTTTCATACATCTCTGCACTGCGTTCGGCTGCTCACGCGCCGCTTGTGCGCAGTCCAGATACACACCGTTGTCATTTCCCACCTGGAGGTGGGGGATGGTTCTTGCAGCGATAATTAAATGGCACCCCGCCGTCCTCTCTTAAAACCCTTTTTCAATACAACTGTCTCTCAAAAGACCGTTGTTTACAACGCTCTTTACTCTCCTACTGTCGCGCATCTGCCTTGGGTAAATGTAGGCTACAAGCAGGACAATGTCTTTGCTTTGAGAAGGCATTGTCCCCTATAGGCAATTTCGTTTTCAAATACTCCCCCTGCCGCAGAAATAATAAAGCCTGTGTTAGCTTGTGATTACAGCGTTGCACACAAACGCACAGTTTGTTTCATAATAAATGATGCTGTATGGTATTAAAACAATTCACTCCCATACACATTGTTTTGTATGTTTTTGTATTCTTTCATATCATGCAGCATAAATGCTTTCCAGTTTTATATGTTAAATGTCCATCATGAATGCTTTCACAATGTAGTAGTGCTAGCTGGCCATGTTTCGGCATTAGTGTGAGATTTATAGACATCAACTATTTTTCTTACTCAGTATTAGATCCCCTTTTCATCACCTAAAACAATGAATCGTAATGTACACTTTAGTTATGTCTGCACTACTTTCAATGGTAGAAGGCCTTAGTGCCAGGCCACAAGTGCAAGAGGCAAGTGCTTTTCCATTTACCACAAACACGGAAACAAGGTTGTGAAATCTGTAATCACACGCAGATCAAACCTCATCTTATGGGTGACCTCACTTTTTGATTTATGTATACCATGATCTAAAGTGTACTCACTGATTGTGTACTCATTGTTTACGTACTGCTTTTCCCTCTCGTTCCCTCCTGCTCATCTCAAGGCTACCTCCATAGTTTCTTTGAGGGCGTTAATCATTGTGTGCAAAGTCATGAGGTCTGAAGAAGGGCAGCCGTTGTTGGTGTGGTTGTTGTGTGTGCAGTGGATGTGTGTTATTTTATGTTCAAACAAATGTTCACTCGTTCACAGCCCTCCAGAGACAAATGCAGTGCGAGGACAATGGATGAGGATGACGCCCGGCTCGCAATACACACTCAGGAGCCCAAAATAATCCTGCACGGATCGGGTAAAACCTCACTCTTCTACTGTATACTGTTACTATACTGTATAGGGTTTCCCGCAGAATATGTGCGAGTTAAGGTGGTGGGGTTTTGCCATCAGACCTCCTCCTGACAGCACAGGTGGGTGTGTCCTCCTAGACGTGTGCTGGATAGATCAGTCTACCAGCCAACCAAAACATTGTTCATCTATCCGTCACACATCTAGATGGATACACCCGCCTGGCATGTCAGAAGCGACACATTTTCAAAACAAAGGCTTGTAACGGCTAATCACACTTACACCTGCTGGTATAATATGTCCCCTTTAAGCCAATTCACACAATGCATAACTCAGTGTCTAGTCCCCCGTCCGATACATGTGGATGCCTTTTCGTGTGGGGGGGCCCCCCGGGGCGGGGGGCGGGGG
>JAOPUA010000152.1:5483943-5495622 GCA_027122455.1 Trisopterus luscus | reverse complement strand
CACACACACACACACACACACACACACACACACACACACACACACACACACACACACACACACACACACACATATATATATGTGTCCTCCCAGGTTTCATAGAATGACCTGTCAGACTAAACCTGTCCGGATCCTCCTCGCGTGACTCTGAATCAATCCTCTCCACGCAGAACAGTCAGCAGAACATCATCTAGACGCGCGTCCTTCTGTCCGAGATTTAAGGTACACCGAGATGCAGTGGTGTGGATGAGAAACCTGTAAACACACACACACACACACGCACACATAGAGTGTGGAAGTGGCGTGGTCCAGTGTGATAAAGGTTGTTTCACCTCCAAAGGCGAGTTACATCATTCCTCCTGCATAGTCTTTGAAACGTGTGTCGTAATTAGATGAACTAATTTATAATAGCTCTATAATACCACAATAAAAGAATGGCTTTTCAGTCACGACGCAAAAGAAAAAAAAAGTGAAGGACGCACAAATATATATATGTCTTTCGGTTGTGTATCTCTTTCAGTGAGGATACACATTCATTTTAAGATAAACGCCCAGATATATATGTTTTTATTGATGAGTTTATTGTATAAAAAGTTATAGATTATTTGGAGTGCATAAAACCAGATTAACGGAAGGATAGTGCAGATGGCCACTTTATAAGTACTACTTTTACGCATCTTGCTGCCTTTAGATCCATGCGTTACCTCTCCTCATCAACGCGCCCTGTACAACAGGCTCTAAAGAGTAGAGTTTAAAGTGTATTTACTTCGTTAAAAACCCATCGCCAGACTCCACTGCCAACAAAAAAGCTGTTGTTGAGTCGGGGAGCCGCAGCACCGCATCTCATGGCCCTTTTGTATCAGCCGGGACGTGGAGGCTCTCTTGTAAACTTTCCTTTAATTGTTCACTTAACCATTTTAACAAAACCCTAATATTTGCATTTGTTAAGATATGGGATTAGACTATTTTGTTAATTGCACCATAGAGTCCCATTTTGCTCACTGGGTCCTCGGCAAAGCGCCCTTTATCCGCTCAATAGCCCCGGGGTCCGCGCCCTGGGGGAGCTTATGGCCGCTCGCGGTGCTCCAAATGCTCAATTTATTTATTCTTAATTTTGTGCCTATCAATTCATTGTAGCAGAAAAAGAACGACAGTGTCTTTTGGAGAGAAGAAAGGCGAATTGTTGACGTAACCCTGACGGAGCCGGGGAGAGAGGGCTCCCTCGGAGCTCGAGAGCGGCTTGAGCCAACAGGCGCCCATCTAGCAGACTCGCCCTTGTCTTTATACCGGCTAATTTTTTATTTACGGCCTTTCTTTGACATGTCTCTTATCTATCAGATTAAAAGACCAGCTTGTAACAAATCAGTCTGCACGATTTACAACAGCATTACAAGGGGACAAAGGGAGCCGCCGTCAGTACCTGAGAGTCTGGTAGACGGAGCGGCGCTGCAGCTGATTCGATGGTTGGAAAATACGCACGAAACAAAATACTTGAATCCTGAAAAAGAGCCTTTGTACGTTTCTTTAGAAATCAAGCAATTCTGCATGACAAAGGACAATTAATAAGCCGTCTTTTCACGACCAGCAGCTGGTTTCCCCGTCAAGGAAAGTTGGAAAAAAATTCAGACTGAATGCGCGCAAAAGCCCTTTGCGCGCAGACAGAAACCCAAGGTGACCCATTTGGCACAGTTAAAATAACCAAGCCGAGGTAAAAGCGAGGGAACTGTCAAAAACATTTAAGCTGAAATATCTTGAAATTGCAAATCCCTTTATGTGAAGGGACGCTGCCGATGTGGGTTAGTGGTACAAAGGAGGTGGTTAAGTTGGACACTCTTTGGAGGCGGACACGTGGCTTCTCCATGAGGAGCCTCTCGGACCCGCGCGGCCCTCCGCGGCACTACACATGCACAATCCCAAACCTTTTTACTGTTTCACGTTGTTTAGGGATATATTATCCTGCGGAATATATCTACAATGTTTGATGAGAACACGATAAAGTTGTTTAGGTACTTTAAAGTATAAATGGATTGTGTTCTTTTGTTCGTTTCCCCGGATGAGTCTGGCTGCTCCCAGCTCTGCTTCCCGGTTCTTGGCTGGTGGTTGTTGCTGCCTGGTTGGAAGGTTTTCACTTGTTTGTTAAGTGATAGTGATATAACTTTGGTGTTATGTAGTTAAATGAGATGTAGACTGTACAAGTTGATAAATGTGAATTATTCCACTTGTGGAACGTTTTCAATCGCTGTTTTCTTTTGTCTGAAAAAAATACATATTTAGCATACTGTATTACTACGAAGTAACAACAAATGTAATCATCTATAGAGAGCATTTTATTTGTTTTTAAGGGAGCCACAACCTGTGTCTGATAGTTAAATATAAATTTTCACAGTCGATGAGAGACAACAGCCGTGACCATGAATTGACCTTCAACTACATTTCACAACAAGTTTAACCCCATGGCAAGTTAAGTTCCCCATTTATTTTGCTATTTGCCACATATTTGGCACCAAATCTTTGAAAACAGCTTTGGTGTACAACGAAATGGGAATGAAAAAAAGTAAACAGCTAGTGAAACTTTGCCAGAAACCGAAGTGAACACAGTGAAGCAGTGTTTTAATCCCAGGGCCACTGATTATTCCCTGCAGGCTGCATAACGGTCAGCAGCATTTCCATATATCCACCAGTGAGATGATGAACCTCCTCTCCGCCTCCCGTCAGCCGGCCGGCTCTAATTGAAATGCAACATGCACGCCGACCTGTTCTGGGATCAGCGGGAAAGGAGGCTGCTGCCTCATTATGGAGCCATAGACTCACGTGTCAAGGGTCGAGGAAATAATGAAGTGCGCGGACTTGGAAATGACCTTTGAACGCGTATACCTTTTGCTTGAATAGAATACGGTGCTTTTCTTTTCCTCCTAGAACCGGGATTGTTGTTGCCCCGTTTGGGATCATTTGATTCGTTACAGGTATCATCTGGTTTCTTTCACCACTGCTGCGGATTCGTCAATTCAATTAATGTTTGAATAATCACCTTTAAGGCCTTATGGTTGTAGGTTGATTACACGTTATGGTGACATTTCAAGAATGAGCTGATAGTTTCCTCCAAGGGCCAAGCATTAACAATGAAATGATTGTGTAGTAAAATGATTAGTGTAATAATATATCAAATAGTTTATGCAAGTGGCCTGAAGCCTGTTGTTCTGCAACACCAAATACTTAGCGTTACTTTATTTTGTGTAATATATTTTCTTGGGATAGTTTGCAGGTAAACTCAAGGTCGTCTCCTTAATTGAACGATTAAAACCATATTGTCCGAATAGGCCTTTGCATTAAATGTAAACACATAATGAATGCATTGATTGATACTGATGATGATCAGAGCTACATGTCTGTTAAGTGTTTAAGGTATTGATTCATTGGGCAATTGATATATAATTAAAATTACAGCCTATAAATAGACGCAGGCCATATACAGGTATCGTAAACGTGCACACACACAAGCATAAACAGGCAAGCATTAGAAATGTGGAATGTTTTGATTTCCAATGCAAAGAACAACAGGCCTCCACACTCACTGAAATGATGAGAAACCGACTCGAAAATATTGAACATGAGCGGCACCTGGTGGCGACAAATGTAACTGCAACTTTGAGGATTCAGAGTGTGTGTGTGTGTGTGTGCTACAAGCTGCATACAAGAACTTAAAGATAAGAGCTCTTGTTTCCTTTCTGTTGGTCTGGTTAATTTACACTTATAGTTATGGCTGGAATGGCAGATACTAGTTACAGATAAAAATTGTACAGCGTCCAGCATAATGTAAATACACATATAGATATTTTATTGACAGATAAGATCCACAAAGAGGAATACCTGTTCTCATAAAACAATGCAAAACAAAACAATAAAACATCAATAGAAACAATCATTGATGGCTTTGAATACTTCCATACGTACAAATACTTCCTCTCTAAACTAATAATAATGGTCAAATAAGGCATTTTATTTTCAATTGAAGATTTCTTAAAAAAATTAAATTAAAATGCAAGGTAAGATCAATGAACACTTCCAACATTCACCTTTAATTCGAGTTTAAGACCAAATTATGGCTTGATTCCAGAATTTTAGACGGCATTTGAGCTAAAGTTTGGTTGTAATTTCAGAAGTTTCAGTTATGGACAATGTCTAAGAAACAAGTTTTTCCCTGAAATCTGACAAAATGCACAAGAGGGATGTTTCCTCTCTCAAATCTTCAAAGTATGGGCTATATTTACACTTTCTATATCATGTTTCTGTTGTACAGTAAGAAGCAGACAAGGGCCGTGTCCTGTACATCATTTCAGGTTATGTTACAAGTGCACATAAAATGTCAGTTTGTTTGAGGATCGCTATCTCACTCACAAACGCACTGAGAAAATATATCTATAAAAAGTCAGTCCTTCAGTCAAGGAGACACAGGAAGTAATTCACAAGAATGTCCATAATGTGATAGCATTAAACTGTCCATTTAAATTCATACTTTGACTTCTTATAAAATAAGAAGAAAAGGACATTGACACATTGACACAGTAAGATTACAAAATAAAATTAACTTAAATCTTTTGGTCAACATATAATCTAAATCCAGTATGTTGTTGTGATTAAACAAATGCAATGGATTTGTCTTTTAAATATTGTTACACGGTCATCTTATCATTGACACAATTAGTCACTTCAGTCCCTGTTTTATAAAATAGTATAAGAATAAATATAATAGTTTCTAGCGGTATAGACTACAGTAGAATCAAAAAGCAAGATTCTGTTAAAAATGCACCCAGTATTACATGCGACAGTGATGCGTCTTCCCTTTATTCAACGCATGGTAATGCAATGGAACACTTCAGCTCTATATGTACAACATACAGTAGCATACTCAAACTACTCATTCAGTAACATAAAGACATAAAAACTTCCATCTAGAAGTAGTCTACTCTAGTCTCAATCGAATGGACATCAGCGAAACCGAAACATATACAAGAATAAATTGTCGATAGCTCTGAAATGGGACAGTACAGATGCTATTATTGTACATATAAAGTCACTTTCCTAGGGGTTATTCCACCCCCACTTTAACCGTTGGGATAGACCTACCTTCAAACTGGATGTCTTGTTCAATTCATTCCTTATATAACACTCCATAATCACAATATACCTTTCAGCGTCATCTGCTAAGACCTTTCACTGACCTTTGATTCCTTCACAACGTCCACACGTGCAACCTCCTTCTAAACAACCGTAACTGTTAACCAGTCTGTTTTCCTGGACCAACTAACCACGGCGCTAATGACCAGCGAGTGTACCCCTCAAATACATGACGTCATTCAAAAATCCAGTGAAGGTGATGTGCGAATAAGAGGGGGGGGGGGTGAACGAGTCATTCGATCTGTCGCTGGGTGCGGCTCTCGAATATCATGGAGCGTCTCTGGGGCTGGTAGAAGCAGCTGGTGGACGTCTCCAGCCGCTGGCCGCTCTTGGGGATGGTCATCTTGTTCTGGAGCCCCTTGCTGTCCGACGGCGTCTTGCGGAGGTTCACCCCCGCGGCCGCCTCCTCCCGCCTGGCCAGGGACGTGGCGTCGTTGAGGCTCCTCTTGGGGGAGAGCAGCAGCTTGCTGTCGTCCAGGGGAGGGAAGTCCATGATGGGGAAGGGCGGGCTGAGCAGGATCAGACTCTGGGGCCTCTGCCGGTTCCTGAAGGAGGGTCTCTGGAGGATGTTGGGCCGGTTGGGCCGCGGGCAATCCAGGAAGACGTCCGTGTCTGCGGGCGGGGCGGGGGCGGAGGCAGCGACAGCGGCGGCAGTTTTCCGCATGGTGACCTGTGGCTCCGGGGCCCGAGAGGCTCCATTCTTAGCCTCCTTGGGGGGTTCCTGGGGTTTCTCTGCAGGGGGGTGTTTCTGGTGTCTCAGCACAGGCTTCTTGTTCTCTAGCTCCTCCTTCTTCCTGAGCGGCCCGGCCGATGTTGCCGCCGTGGTCGCCTGGGCTGCGGGCTGGGCCGGCACCGGCATCTGCCCCTGCGTGCCGTCGGTTCTCTTGGGGTTTTGGTTTTCCTGTTGGCGGACCGTGCCGCGCAGGTCGCCGTCCTGGCGCAGGTGAGGGATCTGTGTGTACTGCACCTTGGGCGGGATGACAGGCACGGCCTTGGCCTGGCTGGTCTTGATCATGAAGGCGGTACGCACCGACGACACGCTCACCGGGGCCGAGTTCCTCCGCAGGGGTGCGTGGCTGTTGTTGAGGAAGAGCTCCAGCTCCAGGGCTTCCTGTCCATTGTCTCCGGGCCGCTGGCCGGGCGGCGGGCCTCGCTGGAAGGGGGTCAGCTCCGGGAGGTGACGGCCCTGCTGCTGATTGGAGATGTCTCGGATGCAGCGACGCCCCACCAGGTCCAGATTTAGCGAGCATGGCCGAGTGTGTTTGGCCGCTGAGCCTTCCTCTTTCCTCACAGAGGTGGGACACGCCTCCTGGGACAACTGCCTGCGGAACCGCTGAGACACCGGGTTACCGTTACCGTGGGTGGTCTTTGGTTTTATTGCCGAGCCACATTTAACCGTCTGCTGCAGAGGTGCTGCACTGTGGCCGCTTCCATTCGTCCTGGGGAGTAGAGGTTGGAAACGAGGCACGTTGGGTTCCTCTGGTTGGTCTGCGTTCCCCTGACCCTGAGAAACAGGGTTTCTTGAGGGGGTGCCATTGCTCGCAGGGTACGACTTGTTCAGATTCAGTGGATGAGATGAAATTCCTCCTCCTCCTCCGTCGTCTCCTCCATCTCCTCCTCCTTCTCCTTCTCCATCCGCTGGGCTCAGGATGGAGCACGGTGGGGCGAGCAGCAGGTGGTTGCGTAGCAGATCTTCTATTTCGGGTGTATGGAGAGGACTGGTGACCCACTCTCTAGAGCAGGAGCTCAGCTCGTCCCAGGTCTCCCCCAGGTCCAGCTCCTCAGAGTGTCCTGTGCACGCCTCGTCTTCATTCAGGTGGCGGAACACCAGAGTCTTGGGTCTGTCCTCCAGACGTATGGCTGAGATCCCTGCTCTGGGAATCTGGGCCAGGGGTTTCTGTCCACCTTCGGAGGAAGTGCTGGGTCTGTCCACCGAGTGTTTGGACGAGGTTGCCACTTTCTGAACCTCTTTTAGCCGGCCCTTTCCGTCTACAGAGGACGTCTTTGGTCTGTCTACCAAACATTTGGATGTTTTTGCAGCTTTTTCAACTGCTGCCAGGGGTTCCTGTCTGGCCTTAGATGAAGTCTCGGTGGAAGGAGTTTCCATCAAAACCTCCTCTGATGGCTTGTGGTTCTCATACGTCTCTATTTCCACTGCATTGTTACTTGCTCCAGCTAATAACCCCCTGGCCCCAGTGTCGTCCACCGAAGGCACTGTGCTTTCAAAAAGATTGGCTTGAGTGAAATCCAGACTTTTGTTCCCAGAGAAGACCTGCCAGTGTTTGATATCAGTAGAGGTATCCAAGCTCGTAGACTTGACCATCGAGGTTCTGTGTAGTTTGCTCATCTTCTCCTCTTTTGAAGGAGCACAAGGAAAAGGGTTCAACTTTTTATCTCCGACCGCAAAGTCCATGTTTTGGTAGAAGGGAAGCAAGATGTCCGACTCTGAGGCAAGCTTCCTGACACGGTTGGGTCCTGTAGACCCGGCGGGGATGTCGGTCAGAGTGACGGCGGAAGCTTTGGGAACACCGTGGAACACAGAGAGAGTGGGGGAGCTGGAGCTCCTCTGGGACGCTCCAGCTCTTCCGAACCTGGTCTTCAGGTCTTCACTGGAGCTCAGAGTGGAGCACTTTCGCAGAGAGGAGATCTCGTAGGAGCCCTCGGGACAGAAGATGGGCTTGAAGGTTTTATCCAGGAGGTCCATCTCAGGCTCCGTGATCTTCAGTTCATTGTGGAGCTCCGACCACAGCTCTTGCACGCTCGGAGAAGAACCCTTGTCCTGGAAGATATTGAGATGACACATTCATTTGTCGATAGTAGCCAAATAAGGGAACAATGCAGCACTTTTATAGTTGATCTAATATATTGTAATTGTTTGATATACTGTATATGTATCTGGATCTACAGATCTCTTAGAGTGCATGTACTCAAAATGGCAAGGGACATGTTATAATAAGCTTCATTCGAAATGCATAATACTTTATTATCCATTATTATGATGAACACAAATGTATATACAGATACTGAGAATAATATCTGTTATCAATATTAGCATAAAGTAATATGGTAATATAATATGATGATATATGATGCAATAATAACATTGATTTATTATTGAAAAATGGCTTAGGTCAGGGTTGGGTAAATTAATAAAATGATTACCAGTTTCCCAGGAGATGATGTTAAATGTTCTCCAGAACATTCCAGTTTAGAAAGACCCTTCCCTTCTCCAACATCTTGTGCTGCTCTTTCATTGGGATCTAGTGATTAAAAGAAATTATAATAAGAATGATTATCCTTAGTACTCCACAGGTAAATGTGATTATGAACATCCAATCAATAATGGCATATGATATTTATAGTATTTATTGATATTTCCAGAATTGTCCATTTTGGTACGTGGAATAAGCCACTATATTATCTTATCTTATATTCATCTCTCTACTATCATAATGTGTCATATGTCTTGTGTATATATTGTACATATTATGATTTTAAGTGGAAAGAATGATTAAAATGCAGGAAAGAGGAGAATGTGATCTAAAAATCATGTTCAGCGAATAATAATAACATGTGAATTGTACCAGGATCAACTATATGGACTAAATAGCATGAAGTTTAGGTAGAGGTATTCTACGGTAGCTGTTAGGTTTAGGTACTAAATGTACCACCAAACAAATGCATGAATATTGCCGGTACATAAAATTCATTAAAACTTTAGAGATGGCTAGGTTTATGTTAAGAGTTGATGTTGTTAAGGTGAGGATCTGCGCAAAACCAATGCATCATGGGAATAATCACCAGAAATATCAGTCCATAGACCAGCCATATTAACACAATGTGGTGTTACTATACCCCCCCAAAATTTGTTGTTGACGAAGGAGAGTGGGCAGGCGTAGCCTACTTGTTGGCGGAGGAGATGGTTATTATTATTATATTGTATTATATTATTATTATTTTTATTTTTGTGAAATTAAAATTCATATTGGAGTAATGCATGGTCTTTCAACATTTTCAAGTCAGTAAAAAATTACGATTATTTTTTTAAAAGCTTGTTTCATATGGTGTCCCCCCCTTCTGGTTGTCAATGGTTGGTGCCCTTATGGATAACCCGGCCCTGACAACGACTCACACAGCCATAAAACGTGTCTACCTTCACGCCAGCCTGACCAAAAGTGCCCGGAGCACCACCTACTGGTGTATCCTGGTACTACCCTGTAACGCGTTGCAGTCAGACACAATCAACGGCTGCAGCGGCAGCAGTGGCGGCAACCCTAGGGGACGAGTGCTAACCTCCCCTTACCGGTGGAGCTGAGCTCAGAGGTGGCCCGCTCCGGGACGTCCCCCGCCGGCCTCCCCCGTCCCCCGTCTGTCTCCAGCTGCAGCAGTGACGAGGAGCAGCTGGAGCTGTTGCTGCTGCTGCTGTTGCCCTCCCCTAGGAGGGGCCTGAGGGCCCCCGCCGTCTTGTCCTTGACGTGGACGCGGCACGGCGTGCTGTTGGAGCTGATGACCGCCGAGACGCGCAGCGGCACCGACACGGCGAAGGGTTCCGAGATGTTGACGGCCTTGCGCTGGTGCCGTGGCGACGAGGACTCCAGCGGGAACAGGCTGCCCGGGAAGGAGGGTTTAGACGCCCCGTGGTGGCTGTGGTGGGTGGAGCCGGAGTACAACATCCTCCGGTTCTTGGGAGATGTGGGTTTGAACCCGGGGAGGTCGTCCCCTTTGAACACCTTCAGCTGCTCCGGGAGCGTCTTCTGAGGTGGCGAGCAGGAGTAGGGGGAGGAGGAGGAGGAGGAGCCGGCCGCCTCTCTCTGATTGGTCGTCGGGGTGGTCTTCCCTTTGAAGTCCCACCGCTGGTCCTCCTCCCTCAGGTCGTACAGAGAGTCCGAGCCCAGCGTCCGGGACTTGGCGTCCGGGGTCAGGGCGCCGTTCGCCCCGCTGGGCGGGCTTCCTGTTCTGTCGTCGTCTAGGGCGCGGGGAAAGGTTTCTTAGTTAAAATGCAAATGAGGTTTAATCAAATGAACACATGCCTCCGGCCTGCCAGAAAGAAGTCAATATGAAAAATACAATCTGTATAAAATGTAAATACACAATGTTTAATTTGTGGTGTAGGCAAAAGTACAACTAGCAGTAAGGCGTTGTGTGTATACGAGTGTATAGGAGAGTATATATATGATTTGAATGAGCTGAATAGGATACCTATTTGTAGAGAGCACAGCGAGTCCATGCTCCTGGCTGGGCGGAGAGCTGCCTTGTCTGTGGAATAATACAATCAGACTTAATAACACAACACGAAAGGATACTCTGTCTCTGTTGCAGGAGATATCTTTAGAACATATGGTTAGTTCAATTATTAACGTACGATCTTAATTTACCATGTCTAAATCTGTATCACATTTCATACCTAAGGCCCTTGTCTTCATTCACCCGTTGCCTATTCCTATCATGATACGCTTGTGTTCCTTGTGGCTTGTAAAGCAGTGGCTGCAGCCCTATTGTACAGACAACAACCTCAGCCCCTAGCCTACATGGCTCTTTGTTCTACCGTTCCGTCACTGTGGGTGTTTTCTATGTTTAAACTATAACTACTACTTGTGGTTTAGCCTTGCTCTTAAAGGATTCTTGGTTATCCCCTCTGTGTGTAATGCTGTGTATCTTCCCAAGTTCCCACGGCCATGCTCCCATAAAACACAGTCTGTTGTCAGTACGGGCCTTTCAGAATGGAGTTTTCTCTAACAAGGGCCTGACACTATTGCAGGTCAGTCCTACCCTGTTTGGTTGATGAGCAACAAACTCCACCGATTTCTATCCCATAATGATAGGTTTAACCTGGATATTTACCTATTCATTCATTTAACAGACACCTACATTGAACTCAGATGCATGTCAATAAGGAGCCGGTAGCTTCTTGCTCAAGCAGCAAGAGGATAGTCGTATAGAAACGGATGTTGTAACACTGTGGATAGGTTGAGATGTTACCTGTGTTTGGGCCTCTGATGAACACGCTGCCGTTCCGGCTCAGTTTGCCTTTGGATTCGTTCACGGATCTGCCCAGGTTGAAGATGGACTTCCACTTCTTAGATTTCCCAGAGAATTTCCTCCTAAAGAACGGATAACGGGCACTTTTAGTGCTGAATGTATCTCGATGTATTTGATAGCAACAGTCTCTAAGGCCCTAATTAACAACCAGGTACTGAATCGGCTTATTAGATAACTTCATGTTCAGCAGCAGTGCATCAATCCAAACCGCTCATACACCATGACCCTTAACCAACCAAACAAACCTGTGTTTGTTCGGTTCTGGTACAGTCGCTGTACCTAGTGTTTACCCTCACAGGTAAACTGCATGAATAAAGCCTACATGTAGACAGAACACATTGGGATTCAAACCCAGAACAATCCGTCTGGGAGGATCACATGTGCCCCTCCCGTCCCCCGTCCCCCGGGTGCCTACTTGGTGTCGGAGATGTCCAGCACGGTGTGGTAGAGCGTGCCTGTGCTGGC
>JAOPUA010000152.1:5470479-5481851 GCA_027122455.1 Trisopterus luscus | reverse complement strand
GCTGTAGAGCTCATAGGTGTAGAGGTCAGAGTGAGGACCTATGGTGAACTGGCTGTAGAGCTCATAGGTGTAGAGGTCAGAGTGAGGACCTATGGTGAACTGGCTGTAGAGCTCATAGGTGTAGAGGTGAAGGTGTGTTACGGAGGCGTAAGTGAGGACCTACGGTGAACTGGCTGTAGAGCTCATAGGTGAGCAGAGGGTTGGGCAGCTCTCTGAAGTAGAGCTTGCATAAGGAGCCCACACAGTGGATGTCCTGGAGGTACACCTCCTTAGTGAGGTCAGGGCAGGAATCGCTGCTGAACTCCTGCCTGGGTACATGCAAGGGAACGCACAGGCACGCACACGCACACGCACACACAGACAAGCGCGCGGAGACAGAGACCAAAAACACACATGAACAGACGCACACAGACACACACAAACAAACATACAGATTAAGTAAATATTTACTTTGAACTTTGTGAATAGTCACTAGTTTTTGATGTACAGTATAATTCGTTATATCAACATTTTGCATTTAAGTAATAAACATTATCTAAATATAATATGACCCTTGATTTAGCTTCAACAGTACGAGCCTTATCACCAGACAAGTACACATTTTGTCATCATCATCATTATAACAACCTCCGAGACCCCCACAGGTCCTCATTAGTCAGCCAAAAGTCACATCAAAGTCATGAGACGGAGGAAATACTCACTGACTGGAGATTATTTAATCAGATACAAAATTGTCCCATTCTCTGTCTCTCCCTCTCTCACTCTCTCTCTCTCTCTCTCTCTCTCTCTCTCTCTCTCTCTCTCTCTCTCTCTCTCTACCTCTCCGAACTAGAAGGTATCTATGGTAGCTGGCAACGTAGCTGTCCGTTTCAGTCAGTAGTTCCTAAGGAGCCCATGATCTAGAATGTAGCTGGGGTAGCGAGAGGCGTAGCCTCCCTTTTCAGTCAGTATGTCCTGAGGAACCCCTGATCTAGAAGATAGCTAGAGAAAGCTACGTCTAGCTTTCTGATTCAGTCCTTCTTCATACCTGAGACGCTGGATGTTGGAGGTGACCCCAGACAGCCGGTAGATCCCGTCCACCACTCCATGATGCTCAATAAACTCTGCACATTTCTTCAGAACCTGGGGGACTGGGAGCACAACACACACAGGGTCAGAGAAGAGAGAGTTGAAACACATTGGATGATTGTGAACGATCGACTCGTCTACGTATACAACACTGGGCTGGACACTGGATTGTTTTTCGGGCAACTATTATTATTTCCATTTTTACTCTGTTACCTTCCAAAACAAATAGTTTAGTCTTCATTTCCTTCCATTCGTATGACAAATTCAAGAACTGCAAATTGATTTCATCAACAGAAAGATTTTAGAGCACACTTTAGGATTATGAGCCACAGTCAAGTCAGAGGAAGCTAGTGAAGCGACTATATACAGTCCCTCAAAAAATAAAAACTGGGAAAGAATAGCAAGGTCAATATTGCAAATAAGAAGCCACGCAATATCAACAGTTTTAGTATAGCCCATAATCCCAGTTACACTCTCAAGGGGCTTCACATCCTGTACATAATGCAGCACTTCTTCACCCTAAACCCTTCACTTTAGGACATGGAAAAAGTCCCTATACCCGGAGGGAATAAACCCTGAGAAGGAACACACAGGAGGGATCTCTGGTTCAACAGACGGTGAGGAGTGCAGTAGGCCATAGTTACCGAATGGGCAGAAATATAACGGGAGCACACAAACAAAGCAGAAACTAAGGTCAACTCAGCACTAAATACATGCTTCATAGGGGACAGTGTAAACAGCAAAGGCTGTGCTGCACGCTCCAACTCTGTAGGACTGCAGAGGAGAAGGTGGACCTCCACAGGAAGTTAAAAAATGGTTTGTTTGTTTCAAAGGAAGCCTGTCCCACCCAGCCCTTGTAGCTGGTAATACTTGCGACATTTCCTCTAATAGAAACAGATTTTTGAAAAGTTGCCACCGACCCCATGCTGTAGCCTTTATGATTGTACACATTACAAATCACCAATGGTTCTGTATTGAGAACATGATGTAGAATTGATGCGGGTAATCATTGTTTACCATCGTGCATGTAGCTGGGTATACCATCTTAGTCTCAAAGCCTTAGGGCACAAGTCAGCTTGATATAGTGATATTCCCATTTCTAGCGTATTAAGAAAAAGGCCTTAGTTGGATTATAGGAACATTTACACAAAGCCTATGCATACACCTATAAATACGCTGGGTGAAATTAGTTTGGGATGTTTTTAGCGTGGATTGCTGTCCAACAATTTTGCGAACAAAGTTAAGAGGGTCTGGTCTATTTATAATTATTTCTGATCTTAATTTTAATCTAACCACTTTGAGCCCTAAAAGTTGTTTTTTCCACTAATATTAATTGTATCACGGTGAATCATGCTTTGTCTCTCATCCAAATTTGGAGGCTGTGGCAACCAATCAAATCAAACTCTTTAAGAAACCTTTCCGTAAAGTCGCTAACTGGAATCTTTTACGTGACGCTTTGCGTGTAAA
Source organism: Trisopterus luscus (assembly GCA_027122455.1). NCBI lineage: Eukaryota > Metazoa > Chordata > Actinopteri > Gadiformes > Gadidae > Trisopterus > Trisopterus luscus. The sequence goes on along the minus strand of JAOPUA010000152.1, from coordinate 5,479,316 downwards.
AACGCTGGATGGAGTGCAAGCTATAACCACTGGACCCCGTGGAGAAGTCTAACCTTATCTCTCCTGCTCTACGAGATTGGAGCTCCGGTTTCCACTAGACTGTCAAAACCTTGCTGTGCTGTGACAGTAGAAGGAAACCACTGGGGTGGCTGGAACAACCACAATGACAGGAAACGCTGGGAGAACGTTAATTGTTTTGCCAGATTTAGCGCCATGTGAGATCGATGTGTGGAGTGCGGCTCATGTTGATCAGCTCATGCTCACGTGGATGGAAGAATATTTCTCGTTAACTCATATGGAAGATCTTGTTGTAGATCTTAACTTAAAATCCCTCTTTCACAACACAAGTAAATATTCAGACAAAACTGAAATCAAAATGGTACTTGGTTGTGTGGTTGTGGTCGACAAAGCCTGGGGGCTTCTAAGCATTTCAATCCACAATGAACCTATTGATACAAGTGGAGTTCAAATAACATGTCACATGACTTATTGTATGCCTTATGACACCCTATTTATAAGTTTTGTGTGGGCAACCACTTTTATTCTCATTTAGTAAGACAGAGGAGACAGACTAAAGTGATTTGTAAACCAGGGCCTAAAGCTGCCATTTTGGGGCAAAAGTAGTACTTATTCAAAGGCTAAATCTGTTCACATGGCAAGGTGGAGCTAAGGTCAAGCACTGTGCCCTGCGCACAGAAGCAGACCAAATAATTGTAAGGTATTCTGTGGTTCTCAGCTTAGAGCTTTTAAATTGAAGTGTAATTTTGTGGCTCCTCAGGTTTTCCAGTAATCCGTAGAACAAGTGTTGTACATTCTCCAGTGACTCATCTATTTCTACAGGAATAAAGTTGTAACAGTCCTGTGTTTAAGTTTATAGACGCTATCTTTCTTCCCCTGTTGCAACAACAAATGAGTTATTTGGGGGCCAAACACAGTGTTGAGTCACATGTTTAGTTCCAGCGTGCTTTCTAAGTAATTTGCGGCCGCGGAGACGATGAAAGTGCTGTTATTCTAACTCGTTTCTCTATTTTCACGCCCTGGCTCGTAACTGTAACACACTCCCAATTAAACACTTTGCTCCATTCATCCCTGACGCAATTACAGAGTTCCAGTCTATGCCTCAGCCCACTAAACAGCACAACAGAAACAGCACAGACCATGTTAAATATATAGGTCAGGGCGAGAGTGAGAGAGAGAGAGAGCGCACAAGTTATAGTTACACTTGTAAAACCCAGCACTTTAGAGTCATGTCAAAGTTGAAACGCTTTTTTTTTTTTTCTCAATGAAACTGGGATGATGGGGAACATTTCTCCAGCGCTTCTTCTTCTTCTTCTCATGTGTATTTCTGCCCCAGCTCACCGCTAGCTCGGCAGCCCCTGGACACACACACAGGCTCCTCAGTGCCCGAAGGAAGCTGACCCAAAAAAAATAACAAATACCACAGACTCTGAGCCACGCCCTGCATGACCAATCCCTCATTTTATTCGCTCAATGCTTCTTGAATGAGTTGTCATTCAAACACGGCAGTTTTTGCCAGGTTTCTCTGCCCTGCACGGAAACTTCCACTAAGAATTCCCCCACTCAATTTACTTCTACCAACAATATATCCCCAATTTATGACTCATAGCTTGTATGCACTTGAATGATTCTAGCCCTTTTTTTCGAGTTATATCTTTATTGTCGAATTCTAAGTCTCTTTGGACAATTGCTTCGGCGGAACAAATGTTAATACGAGTCTGACTTCTGACTTCATATTCCCTGTGGGAACGCAACAAGCTGCCCAACGCCACAGTACATATAAAACAAAGTCCTACTGTTCTCCCGTAGCAAGGCCTGTATGTGTACAGTCAACTCTTTCACCCCTGCTCCGTACGATTGTGCTCATTTGAATACAGCCGATTCCCACCAGATATTAGATGGAGCGACAACGTTAAAAAAAAATAGGACTTTACCATCTTCCGCTGAGCTCTGCAGATGTTCGATCAGGTCACAGCCAAACACATTGTCGCTTCCTTTTTTCTTAGACTTCAGCTTCGACCCCTTGTTCTTCATGTGGATCCTCCTTCAGATGTCCAGAAGACCTAAACAAAGAAATGTCTGTGGACGCGCTGCAGCGCCTTCACATCCATAAGATCTCCCCGGGGAAGAGGAGGAGAGGTCGCCGACGTAAAAAAAAAAAAAAAAGGGGTTCTCCACCACCGAGAGGTCGATACGAAGAGCCCCAACGGTGTGCGTCCAGTGTTTCAGAGTCGGCCACCGTCTGCATCCGCTCACATCTTGACCGTCCCTCGCCTTCGTTTCGATGACAAGCGCTCTCCCCTCGTTGCCCTCTCCCAGCTGTGACGTCACCTCTCCACTCCGGCTCCTCAGCCCTCGACAAGGAATTACCAGAAGGGAAAAGACACACAAGTTGTAATCTCTCTGTTTGTTTTTCTAAAACACGGCCTACAGAGTCAGTGTCCCGGTGGGTTTCGCCGCTATGTTGGAACACTGAGAGGAGGGTCTTTTACTCCTTTGCAGCGAACAGCGTTGGACTGGGTTTCCTGTTGTTTTTTCTGCTCCCCCAACCCTCCCCCCCCCACCCCCTTCCAGCCTGGGCCTGGTTATCTCCTCCTCCTTCTGCCCTCACTCCACACAGACCTCCTTCTCTTTCTCACAGCCTCGTCGCTCACCCAGGCACTGGACATGCACACACACACACACACACACACACACACACACACACACACACACACACACACACACAGAGTCCAGAGGACATATTTTAGGTGAGTTGAAAAATGTTGCTTTCACACCCTGATGTTTCTGTGTTTGTGGAGACATGGTTTTTGAGAGTGACATTACCACCAAGGTGAAGGGGAGGGAGGGACGGAGGGAAGGGGGAGTAGAAGAAGGAAATGAAGAAGAAGAAGAAGAAGAAGAAGAGAGGATACGAGAAGTTGTCTTCTTTATTTCCTTCCATCCATTTCCTCTAGCCTTTTTTATTTCACTCCCAGAGTTCGACCCCTTGACGGGAAGGTTGCTCTGCCTTCCTGAATGCTCCCAAAGTACACAGCTTCCTGTCCAGGGACTGAGGCCCCGAGTCTGGACAACAACAACACAGCCGCTGTAGCTCAGGGGGGAGGAGGAAGTGGGAGGCGGCAGCATCGAGGAGCTGAAGGGCACGGATGGGAAAAGGAGGGGTGGGGCTGGGTGGGGGTGGGTGGGGGTGGGTGGGGGTGGGCGGCGCGTCGCACATGGTTCTTGTTAAATACACTGCTGTGCAGTTTCACTATTTTCACACTGGAATGCAACGTTTAGCTCGTGCGTCTCGCCTGCCTGTCGGAGGGCGAGCACAGTGGCAAACCCACCCATCAGCTGTTGAGGCGAGGAATTAGAATGATGACGGCTAATTGTTTAGCACGTTTGCTAGCAGGGGAGGGAGAGCGCCTTGTGGCAGCGCAGCTGTGATAACAGATGAGATAAGACTTCCTTCTGTTACAACTATTCTAAGAGATAGAAAGGATGAAAGATCAAAAATTCCAAGCGCAATGTTTGGATGCACTACAGCTCAGTACGTTGTCACGGGGAAACGCACAACTTTCTATGTTGAAATCAATGCAGAGGAAGGCATGTGTCTGTCCACTGCAGATTAGTCTGCAGGGTTTCATACAATAGTGACAAAAGGAGTGCTTTAGAGCTCCACATTTGTGGTTCTTTAACTTAGCCGTTAACTTAGCTTGTCGTTGTAAGTGACCATTTTTCAACCTAGTCTGGACAATGGGCCAGCGTCAGACCTTGACTTTAGCTGCACATTGTCTGTCCCACTCCCTTTTGAATCTCATAATCCTGTGTTCAGTATCAGCATACGAGAGGCCGGCCGTTATGTAGCAGAGCACGTTTAGCAGGAAACAAGCAGAATCATTGCAGCATGTGCTTTTGTTCCTCCCTTTTCTTCCTCAGCCCATTTCAGACGTGGCCGGTACAGAACATGGCGTGTTTGTGCCGTAGTACAGCCAGGCAGTTTTTGTTCAGTTTTTTTTCTTTCTTCTTTTTAAGTCACAAGTGAGCATGATGACCCATCCTGGCCCCGGCGAGACAAAGCTCTCATTCTCCACCAATCGGGAAAAGGACATGACATCATCTTGTCCATACAAAGGTCTAAATATCACCCCCCCCCCCCCCCGGCTAGGGTTGACCATGAGTGTGGGCAGACGTTTCACTGGGGGCTGTGAAAGTTAATCACTAATTGAGAATATGTTTGTGTGTTGGGGGTTTGTTTGTATTTGATGCAGTCTGATGGTTTGCCGTACTACATCTGCTGTTCTCATACAATTATCAAGCAAATGGTGATACATAGCCATGTGTTATGTAACCATAAATAGACTTGGCCAGGTATTAGTTAGTCTGCAGCTTATCATGTAGGGTGAAATAGGATGACATAAATAGTGATTTACAAAAACATGTTATCCGAAAGCATTACAACATTAGGAAAGGGTTATGTTGATATACTCAGATTGTATTACTATCATAATAATGTATATTTAATAGCTTTAGAGAAATATAATCGCTGTCACTCTTATGTTATAACATAAGAAAGCGATGAACACCCTAGACAAGCTTCTAGCCCACTTCTCAGTTATATTTGAGTTGTAAAGTTTTTTATTGAATTGGCCAAGCCCTACCGGATGTAATGTAACGCTAGCGATGGAAGTTGCTATGCGACTCGGTGGCTGTGCACAGATGCTTCTGACCACATGAGTCACTAACCATGCTCAGCTGAGCCACTAGTGGGAACTGTTTTCCCCAGTCCCAAAACCAGTAGATTGTTCTTGATTTCAATTAACCGCATACTGAAGTGGATGCGGTTGAGGTTTAAAGGTGTTGTGTATAGTATTCGTGCCATCTGGCAGAAATGAAAAATATTGTCTGTAAGATTTTAATTAGTATATAATCCCATGAAAATAATAATGTGAATAAAGTGTTTTCGTTACCTGAGAATAAACCCTGTATATCTACAAAGGGAGCAGGGTCCCCTTCCATGGGGGCCACCATGTTGCTACACCATGTTTTGCATTAGCTCATAACAGACAAACGACTAGAGATTTTCTTTCAAATGTGAAAAGAACTACTCTTTGGGCCAAGAGTCTTAGGGAGGAGGGTTGTGTGTTATCCCCATGGCTACGTTCCATTTGTGATTCTTTTTTCGTAACGTCATTGTGTAGGTGTTTTTTATATCATTAAATGCCGCACACACCTTTCGTTTCCTTGAAGCTCAACCATCTCATCTATATTAAATGGGTGTGCGTTCCCTAATACATCCATGTATTGTTTGTTTTTGAAGTTTCCATGTTCGATAACTAAAAGTAGGTCACTCATTTGGAGGAAGTTGATATTCCAAAACAAAACTTTCAACAGGCATTATCAAAAGCAACCTAATGTTCAAGAACCAGTGCAAGTAAACACTTGCTTAGAGCACTGACTGCTATTGATAAGAATTATCAATCCATATAAAATATAGTGATAGCTATAGGTCTATGAATGTAGTTTACAACTATGTAATCAAAGAACAATTTCCTGTGGCTTGAATTTGTAATATTGACTAAAATCTTGAAATCAGTTGAACGAGACAGTTTTGAAATCAAGTATATATTTAATTTGTATTTGAATGCACAAGGTCCCTTTTTTTAAATCTCACAACAATAAACTAAAATACACACCCAAACATACCCAAATTCCCACACAGTTTCACTCATACAAATCCTTTAATTTGTTGCTTACTTCTTTTTCTTTCACATTGATTCCAGATATATATGAAAATAAAATACAAAATAAAGTCCAGAAGTTTAAACAATGCTACATGTTTTCTACAGTTAGAAAGGTACAATAATGAAGTCGGCTATTTATGGCAATGAGAACATGAAGTAGTGAGAGTGAAGGCTATTTAGCATTCAATGCTTATTTTTGTTTTTATCGCCAGTGAACATACACCTTCAATGGTTCTTAGTGGATAATAAGATAGTAAAGTTGGTCTAGGCAAACGTCAAGAGGGAACGTGACCAATTTGTTAGTCTCTACGGTAATTGAGTAACATTACCAAATATTTGCTGCTGCTTATAGCTCAGGAAATGCATGTGCTTGGTTTTATGAATATTAACAACACGCTTTTTTTGGCTGTTCATCAGACAAAGAAAGCTCACTTGTGATGGCTATTATTTATGAAATTTCAAAGCCTGCGTGATTAATCAGAAAAATCAACAATCACAGATTAATCCTCAATTAAATTCATTGTTGGTCAAAGCCCCAAATCAGAACAATGACCAGTTTTGAAAGATTTAGGCAAGTGAGAATGAACCAAACAATCTTTGAAACAAGTGACAATGTTTTTAAAATACACCACTAGGCCTATTCATGAATATGACATGTCGTATAGCTCTAATGACACACCTGCTCAGTAGTTGATCATTCATTTACAAATCAGGGGATTAGGTAAAAGCACAAAGCCCAAGGAGTGCACATTTCAGTTGATATTAACAACCTGCCCAAAAATGAAAGAGAATCACATTGTTTTAACAGAGCAAAGCACACAGAGTTTGACTGAACACAGTGTTGCTTGCTTTGCATTATCGATTTTGTAGACGGAAGTGTTAAAATATGATTTTGTGTCTGTCCCGAAAACAGCGGTATGCTTTGGGAAAGAGTCATTATCGCAAAATACGTAGTAAGTATATCTGTCACTATGATGTGGTAGGTTGGTTCAACAAAATACTAACATACAGTAATACATTATTTTGTCTTTGTAAAAATGAGTGGATATGCATGGATCGATTAGGCTACTACGAGATGCAATGATTAAATAAGGCATATTGGTTCTTTACTGTGACTTGGTTATTAGAAAGCCGTTGAGGATAGAAAGAAGTTACAAAAAGATCACAGTGTAAAAATAAAACTAATAAAATGTATATATTTAACAGCCTTTTTTTTTAAGAACTGATAATGCTAAATGTAGTTTCAATTTCATACCATTACCCAATAAGCCCAACTTCTTTGCCAATACTTTAAAATACATCTTCAAAAAGGATTACAAAAAAGGATATGGATGATAAGAGATTATCTCTATTCATTAAGTATGATAAAATGTCTGGTCATTAGCATCTGATGGTTTAGCCTATGCTGTGTTATGCTACGTGATGTAAGATTGGTATGGATAAAGTAAGATTAACATGTTGCATGAATCTACATTTTAGACTCAATGTCTGAAAAAAAATAGGTACCAAAAAGTTTAGGCCCAAATCACAAATATCTGACATTATTACTCTCTGATTACCGCTCATACCCATAATTTATCCATAACGAGTTTCAGTGTCTAAAATATCAAATAGCTTCCACTTGTTGACCTCAACCCTTATTGTTTCGGGCTTCCTGGCAGCCTGGAGATAATTATTATATCTAGTTCATATATGAAATGTTTGTGTAGAATAAGTTATGCACAAGCAAAAAACGAAACTAAAAAGATGTTGCAAGCTATTGAATGCACACGAGGTGTGAGGTGTACGAATCTAAAAAACCTTCAGTTTCCTAGGATTATTCTTTCACAATGTCTTTATCACATATAGCCAAATCGATAACTAACACAAGGACTCACAGCCGCCAACATGGCTAGTGCTAGGCTACATACGAAGCTAGGCCGGTACACTATTCGGCAAGGCTGAAAAGTGCAGAGACAGACAGAGATGGTACACATAATCACCTCATGTTTGAGGCTGCACAAGTAAGTAAAAGGCTTTGGTAATAAGAAAAAATGTCAGGATATCAAATTAATGACATATGTGTCACCCTGGGGGAGTTGGGGCCCAAGAGCGGTTTCGATTCCAGTTTTCGAACCCAACAAAGTCAATTTACATTAAGTAAAAGGTACACATCCCTCAGGGTATTCTGAAGGATGTGGTGGGAATGCAAAAGTTTCTCCTCAATAAAGCGCTTTTATACCCTCGGCGGCCTTCTGAACGTTTTCACGTGAACATTCCGACCGCTTCACACACACACTTTCACACACCAGCGAGGCGGTCGACCTCGCAGGACCGCAACCAGTTCATCGGGAGCCCTTAGCTGCGTCAAGGTGCCTTGCTCATTGGGGCACCTCAACCAGAACAAAAACCCGGGGATTGAACCTCAAGTCCGGTTGCCGGGGAAACCCGCTGTACCACCAGAGCCAGCTCGCCGGCGCTCAGTGCCGGGGTGGCGTGCCGATGTCCGCCGTGATGTTGACGTAGAGAGGCTGTCTCTCCACCGACAGAGTCTTGTAGGAGCAGCTGTTCAGACCGTCCTTGCGCCACACCTGGGGCGTTCGTCCCAGCAACCGCATCCTGGAACAACAGGTAGGGCGTAGCGATGTCAAGTTATCGTTTCAGAAATTGCAGGATAAACCATCTAACAGAATCTTTTACGATATATTGATCACTGAGATAACAATAAATGAGCATGAAAATAAGTAGCTTCTGACGTTTTTAGCGTCTTAGCTTGCTTATATTGCTTGGCAATATTGAGGTCACGTCCATACATCATACAATAGGTCGACAACGCAATCACCCTGACAGGCCTGCACAGGAACGCAGCGCTAGTGTTATAACGCATGACCTTTGACCCTCTGATCACCGGGGGGCAACAGGGGCACCTACCGGTCGTTGTTGACCTTGTTGCCGCTGTCCCGCTTGTGGAACACCATGGTGTAGCGCGCCACCTCGGGCGGAGGACGCACAATCTTCATGCCCTGCAGCTCCACCCTGACACACACACACACACACACACACACACACACACACACACACACACACACACACACACACACACACACACAC
>JAOPUA010000152.1:5441209-5465002 GCA_027122455.1 Trisopterus luscus | reverse complement strand
CCTTAGAAACACACAAGGAGCCGATGTAACAACGTTTGTTTCAAGGTAACCCACCCCTCACCGTCCATTCCTGGAGGCTTTAAAGGTGTGCTCTCATTGTCACATCTCATAGCCTTATCTATGCCTTCGGAGATAACCAATGTGAATAACCAATAACCTCTAAGGTTAATTAAAACGTGCAGTTAGCTACAGAGTAGACCTAACAACAGTCATTGACATCGTTGATGGACGACTGCTCTATAAATAAATGTTGACAAAGTTGTATAGACTAGGCTAAAATGGCTCTAGAGACGGTGCTTTCTCAGTCGATCTACGTTAATGAGTATAGTAAAGTTACTTTACCTCATTCCTCAAGCTGCTGCACTAGTGATACCACAACGCCACGACTTGGATTCAGGTCAAGAATTGACAGAGAAGGAAAACAAACATTGAAAATGACTTCCGGGGTGGCTGTTTCAGAATAAAAGCCTATAAATACACGCAAGTAATGTTTGCAATGCGTTATTTACGTGTTTCCCAATAAAAGCCTATACACACGTAATAAACGTTTACATTTCGTTATTCCATACTTAGCCAGAACCACTAATTGGCCATTAACACTATTTATTTATTTATTTCCTATTCATAAACCTTGTTTCGGTTTATTTGCCCCATTGTGCCGTGTGATGTTCGTCGATGACAGCCACGTGTCATAAAGTATGTGATCGATAGTCCTGAAAGATTGATTGGTAATTAGTATTGATTTTTAATTCGAACAAAAAACAACAACCTGAGAAATCTTATTATTATTTAAAATGGACAAAGGAACTGAACAATGAAGAAAACCTTACTTCCAACTTAATATCCAATATTATATCCAAAAGTAGTAGTAAAGTAGATACTCTAATAGGCATATGACCTTGTATATACTACTGTATAAAACCTATATAAAAGTATATACAAGGTCATAAATTATTTACTAATCTCTGCAATCTACTTGATGAAACAGAAAAGAAAAAGTAAACAAAAAATATACTCATACTCATACTTTGATTTGCATTGAACTGCTTTGCTTTTATTGTAATAATTCATTATTTACCATGTTGTTATAGTCATTGAGAAAACGAGAATACAATGTACAGAATATTGAATAAGTAGACTAATCTAAACAAATTGCATCTATTACATTGTCAAATGAAATGTAAAGATTTACTGTACAGTCCAAATCATTTCAATAAATATTCAATGATTATATTGAGTGCTAAGGAAAATTATTTACAATTCTGAATCATCAAGTTTCAACATCTACCGTATGCCATCTTTGTCATCATATCAGACACACATTTTAATTTGATATGGACTTCAAATAAGGGAATGGACAATGGATTCGCAACGGGCTTGCAATGTTCCTAAACGTGAGGTTACATCACATGACCGAATTCCTTCTCGACTCGTCAAAGCTCAAGGACAGAGTGACCGTTCCACTCCCAAAGCTCACCCTGGGCCTGTGGATCCTGGGCTGGCCTGCGCTGGGCTCACAGTTGTTTCCGTTGGTCTTGAGGCTTATGGACGAGGAGGGGGACGAGCCTGAAGACCCGCCCGTGCTGCCTGACCTCTTCCTGGACGCCGTGTTGTGCTTGAGGGTGGCCTTGGCAGCCACTTTGAAGGCGTGAGCCGCAGTGCTGCAGCGGACCTCCTCAATGGTGTTCCTGGAGGGCTTGAAGAGGATGATGTACACCTTGTGGAAGAAGAGGCAAGCCAAAAGACCAAAGCTGGACGCCAGTATCGCTATCACCTCCACCGCCGACACGAACTTGCCATAGGTGCTGAAGTATGCCGGGATGAACGAGATCCAAACGATAAAGAATATCAGCATGCTGAACGTGATGAACTTCGCTTCTGTGAAGTTCTCTGGGAGTTTACGCGATTTGAAGGCAAAGAAGAAGCAAATGGCGGCGAGGAGACAGGTGTAGCCGATCAGAAAGCCCAGGGCCATCATGGAGCCCTCGTTGCAGGTGATGAAGATAATCTCATCGATGTCGTGGTTCTTGGAGCTGGCCGGAGGGGCGTTGTAGAGCCACACCACGCAGATCATCACCTGGACAAAGGTGCACAGGAACACCAGCAGGAACTGCAGGTTCAGGCCCCACCACTTGCGGTGGAGACTGGTGGGGATCTTGGCCTCGAAGACGAGCAGCACGCGGTTGGTCTTGACCAGGATGCAGGAGATGCAGAGGACGAAGCTGATCCCGAAGGCCGGCTGGCGCAGGCGGCACGTCCAGTCCTGCGGTTCGCCAATGAACATGAGGGAGCTGGAGAAGCAGCAGACGAGGGAGAAGAGGAGGAGGTAGGAAAGCTCCCGGTTGGTGGCCTTCACGATGGGAGTGTTGCGGAATCGGACAAACACCCCCAGGACGAAGGCCGTCAGCAACACTCCCAGCACTGCAAATATTGTCAGGGCTATGCCGAAGGGCTCCGTCCACGAGAGGAACTCGATCTCTTTCAGAAAGCAGAATGTGTGGTTCCCATTGGACCACGAGTTGTTTGGACACTTGGTGCAAACACTGGCATCTGCATTAACAGATAAACAAAAAAAGTCACATGTCCACTCAAACACTGCCGCAGTAACAAGTTGTAATATTGAGAGTCTTGGGCTATAAAGAGTCTTATTATATAGAAATAAGACTCTTTATAGAGATAAGATATACGGGATTAAGAAGTGGCTGAGATTCTTTCATTCAACATTTGACTTGTTGACTTGCTGTAGTAAATCTAGACAAACAAGTGAATACCAAGTAAAAAAGGCACTGAAATGCAGCAGCAAAGGTGTATGGTCTTAAAAGACAAGTGAGGGTGAAACAATAGAAGCATAGGTATTTCATGAATCCATACCTTTATGGTTACTGTATTCTCCATCGGAGCACTCTTTGCATTCGAAACAGCAGGTGGGCTCACTGTCTATGATGCCCTTCCTGGTGCCTGGGTCGCAGTCCTCACTGCAGTTTGAAAACGGCAGCTGGAGTGTATGATAGCATGTGAGAATGGTAATTAGTATAATGGAACCTGCAGACAATTCTATAATCTGTCATCAAAAACTCGGCAAATGTTCCTTGAAGGATGATGTAACAATATGTGTTATAATAAGATTATATAATTATTTTGGTTAATTGTTAACTTACATCCCATTTTGTATGAGGGAGAGGGGGAGAGAGGGAGAGAAAGGGAGAGAGAGAGAGTGTAATGGAAAATATTTCCAGAAGTACATGAATAACCTCTGTACTGTATCCATTCCACAGTATCTTGGCCTTGTCGATGTAGAGCTTGGATCCTTTTTTGATGTGCATGTTGTAGTAGCCAATCTCCTCAAACACCACGGACGCATCTTCTGTTGACCTGTGCCAGTTGATGATGGTGTAGTTCCCCCACATGTCAGCGTTCTCATCAAAGTGCACCGTCTCCCCAATGCTGTCGATGTAATCCAAATGTCTCAGCTGCTTCAGGACCTGTGGAGCAGAGAGCAGTGTACAATGAACGTCAAAATTGTTCATTTATCGATTTTAATAAGGTGCAGGATAGTGTGGTGGCAGTGAGTATGTTGGGAGGGTTCGACTCCCAACTGAAATGTAATGGTTTTACCTGAAATTTGCCTCAGTTTTGCCTCAGTTTACCTGAATAATTGAGCATAATTGAGCAAGAGCCCAACTCTTAGCAGCTGCTTAAATCCTAATGATAGGTCTCGGTCTGTAATCACTGTCTAACCCACACCTGCTCCTTAATGATCTGTCTCTGTATTCACTGTCTAACACATATACTCTCTAACCCTGCATGTTCCTTGGTGACCCATCAGTCTATCCACTGACTCGTCTCTCATCACTGCGTCTCCTTACCTGCCACGCCTCCATATCCTTCGTGTCTGCGCAGGAGCTGTTAGCGAAAAGCCCCCGGCCAGGCGTGCAGGTGAGTATGTCCTGCAGGGCCTGGGCGATGGAGTAGACGGCCACATACACGTTGTAGGAGATACGGAGGTGCGTGTAGTCCAGATACGGCGTCTCCACGCTGGTGACGTCCTCGTCGCCGGAGCACAGTGGCCGCGAGCTCTCTGTGCCGTTCTCGCTCTCCTGCAGCCTCAAGCTGTCCTCCAGGTAGCAGTTGAAGGTTTCCTCCCAGAACTCCCGGATGAACTCGTTGTGGCTGACCTTCTCGGGCCGCACCTGCTGGAGGAACTCCTTGAAGCCCGGGATGTGGCCAGGCCTCAGGGCGAAGCCGATGGTCCCGGCCATGACGTCGAGGTACTCTGGTTTGGCGATCAGCGAGGAGCTGGCCCACGCCTCGCTGGCCAGCCAGAGGCGGTCGGTGATGTTTCTCCTGGCCATCTCCTTGATCAAGGGCTCGACGTCGGGACCACTGGCGAAAACAACGATCACTTTGGCCGTGGAGTTCTCAATGCGGTCCACCAAGGCTTGGATCTCATGGTCTTCAAAGTACTGTGAGATGAATTCGTTCAGATGGATGCAGATGTCCCGCTCCTCCATCTCCTTCTCAAACTTCTCGATGCCCGGGCGCCCGTACTCGTCGTCCGAGGCCACGGCGATGACCCAGTTCCACTGGAAGTAGGCGATGATGTCGGCCATGGCTGTGGCCTGGTACTCGTCGGTGGGGATGGTTCTCATGAAGGACTTGTACTGGTTCTTGTTGCTCAGCAACCGGCTGGAGGAGGCATAACTGATCTGTAGAATGTATTCAGATTAAGCTACATTCACATCACATTCACAATCACAAACATTCAGATTACATCACGTTTCAACCCAGTCTCAAAAAAAAACGTAGTCTTTCCACAATAATGGCTCTAAAATTGTGAGATGCAATTTTTGAGCCGTTAATGTGAAACTACTAAGTTTTCCAATTTGGACCAACATAGCTATACTACATTTTGTTGTAAGACTGGGTTACACATTCGCATTGCATCACATTCACATACATTAATGTTCACATTTACATCTGTATTTACATCTCATTACATAGTTGTTCTGCAGACAACTTTATCCAAAGTGACTTTGAGAACAGTGTGTGCAAAAATGTAAGCATTTCTGAACAAACCAACTGGACACAATGAAGAGTGGCTCTATGACTCAAGAACACAAAGGTGTCACAAGCCTGTGGTCAAGTGTGTAAAAATAGCTGGTGCTCAATGTAAGAGATGTCCTGAATACAACCGAAAAGTTGTAGTCAGTTGATGGGAGGCTTCTGAAGAGATGGGTCTTCAATTGTGTTTTTCTATAGAGGGATTATGTAGGTCAAATGGGTATAATATGGATAATTGGCACACGCAGATGTGTGCTTGTTATAACATAAATTATGAATAGGATGATAACAAACTTGTTCAAAAGTTTGAAACTCTTACATAGGATACTTTTGTCCTTCTAGAATATCGACATTGCCGGTCTGGCCCACTGCTGTGGTTCTGGCACAGGCCATGTGAATTAAAAGGGGACATGACAAAACTAGGAGCTGCCAGAGAGAAAGCCTTGGTAAGTAACAATAAATACACTGGAGTGTGTGTGTGTCCACGACATGTTCAATGGGTATGTGACATCTCTTTGTGGGTGACGATTGTGGTTGTTATGTCCAATATTAATGTGAAAATGATGCCATGCCTTGCCTATATGTATATGTGTGTGCGTGAAATTTATCTGTGCATATTGTCTAGTTACATAATTTGTTTCAAATATTTGAGCGCCAAAACACTCCACAACCCTTGCAGACTCATTGCATGCTGTGGTTGACCGGTTCTCTGTCATCTGTGGCCCTCTACCTGGTGGTGCTTGCTACTGCGCATGACGTCAGCTCCTTCTGGTTCTAGTCAAACAGAGCAGCCGTCATGTGCATGCTACTGCTTGATAGTAGCAAGTGGTTTTCAGTAGAATATTGTTGTACATTGTACATGAGTTTCAAACAGACATGTACTTTAAAACCCGTATACTTGTCATGTCTATAAATTCCTCTTGTCCTGAATGTGTAATTATGTGTCTCTCTGTAATCTGTGTCTCTGTGTCTCTCTGGAATCCAGAATTATTTGAGACCTTCTTGTCCAGGCTGCTCATTAAAATATGTGTGTATCTCAATGAGCCTCATCTGGTTAGATAAAAAAAAAGAATGCTGGAATTTATTTAATCAATCATGCTCAAAGCACACAGCAGCAGAAGTGATGTTTTCCCCTTATCTAGATGTCCCGGTCACCAAACGGTAGCGTGTCTGTCGGTATGAGCAGGTTTTCGATGCTCCGATTGGGTGACCAAACCGGAGCTGGGCGTCGCCACCAAAGTCAGCCAATAGGGAGGGGCTGACCGTCTCCAGGGGGAGTGTCTGGGCTGGGCTCACCTGGGGGATGTAGAACAGACTCAGGAGGTTGGCCACGGCGGTGGAGACGGCAGAGCCCGACGCGCCCACCACGGCGATGGTGGAGGGGATGTGGTCGGTGCAGTTGCAGAACTCGTCCAGGTTGATGGAGTCCATTTTGTTCTGGGCCACGAAGCTCAGCGTGGCCTCGAGCGCCTTGGACACAGTGTTGCAGGTGTCGAAGATCCTGTAGCCCAGGGTGATGTTGGGCAGGAGGGAGCTGCTGTTGTTGATCTCATCGATGGCGAAGATCATGGCCTGCAGCCAGCGGAAGCCCCTGAAGTTGTACCTGCCAGAGGGAGATTCAGGGCCGCTGTTTACTAGTTTGTGTTTTTTTTTGTTTTTTTTCAGCAGAATTCCCTGTGAATTCAGACGGATGTCGTTAAGCAGCAGGTCAGGTTTTAGCCAGGGTGTCTTGCTCGAGGGTGCCTACTACAGGTTGCTTTACGGGCCAGGATGATCAAACCATGTCAATTTTTTGCTGGGAGGTTAACCCCCTCACCCCCTCACAAGGCTATCCTCTCCCTGAAAACATGATCAAAAGTGTTGATGACACTGTTGAATGATAGATTGAACCACAGATGGATTTTAAACCAATGAAGGACACGTTACCTCACACACTGAGTGGACTCTGGCCTGGCCGCCAGGTCCTGGTCTTTAGAAGCAACTCCAAAGTGTATGGGGAAGAGACCCCCAAGGAGAATATCCCCAGTCTTCTGTGCCCTCTGATAGGGCCCATACGTTGAGGTCAACTGGACGGACCCCAGGAGCAGCAGATAATAACCCAGTAAAAACGCCATCCCTTCCTTTGGTCAAGACGAGAATGTATTCCTTTTGAGAGGTTCCCTGATAGCCTCATTGTGGTCCATGGGTCTGCCTGCCATCTGGTTGGGTCCCGCTCATGGTTGCACGGTTTTAAAACACCTGCAGGAACAAGAGAACATGTTTGTTTTGATTCCCTGCTCTTTATCGCACAAGGTTTCAATGTTGGGTTACACGTTTACATCAAGAGTAGAATGTGGTAAAATACACTTTTCTTTACAAACAAAAATTAAGTTTAGCATCAATGACTTTATACGATTACTATGCATATGCAATAAATGGAAGTATTAATATACAATTAATACTAGTGTGTTGTATGAATAGATACAATTCCTAAGGGAACCTGTAGGAATGCCTAGTGGATGGCATACAGAGCTTCCTCCAAATCAGTGGTTGGTTACCAACAAAGTATCGTACAAAGCTAGTTATCTTCTCCTGTCCTTTTTTGCATCATTTTATAGTTATATTTCCCCCTGGAAGTATGAGCATTAGCCGGTGTTTATATTCCCATCGTCACCCAGGGCAGCAGATTATACGGATGCTGCTTGAAGTGCCTAAGCTCGCACGCCGAGTGAGGGAGAGAGTCACACTTGAGTGAGCAGGCTTCCTGCGAGCGCCGGGGTCTAAAACGCGCTGGCTTGTAAAAAGCGGTCACCATGGAAAAGTGTGATGGCCGGCCCTCCATCTGGCTTCTAATCCTGGAAAAAAAAAAACGCTGCCGCCATGCCGATGGCAGCGGCCATTAAGAGAATATCTGGAGGGCCACTTACTACAAACATAAACATTACAGAGAGATGTGTGTGTGGAAGGAATCCATTTTACACAACCACTTTCTATAATGGTATGCTGAACAAAGTAGAACCGTTATGGAGATGATGATGCACATTGGTTTTCTGTTGGTAAGCCTCTCCGGATATAATAGTGTCCAATTTGTGTGGTGCATTTCATAATCGAGAGGTATCCATCAATGTGATGTAGGCACTCCATCTTTCCTGTAGGCCTACATGGATAAATAGAAAAAATACCTAAAAGCCCAATTCTAGTGTAATGAAAAGCTACTCTATTTCCCCAACAAAATGAAATCGTATGAATCTTAATAAAACAAAGACCTTATGAATCTCTATCACAACAGTGCTATTATTTTCAAGGTCCAACAATAAACAGCATTTACTTCATTAATACTAGACAGAATATAATTGTATGCATAACCAGAATAGTACAATCGCCAAACTACCCAAAAGTCCCCAAACTCAAGTTAGTTTGATTAAGTATCAAATAAAAAACTTTCCTTACCAGAATTCTTGGATGATATTTTAAATACAGCTGCTCTGTAAGAAGTTCAGCACATCGCAGGAGGGCCGCGTCTGATGTGTTCTGTGTGAGTTTCTCAGACAAAGGGAAGACTGGACCTGTTCCGTTAGATGAATCATTAACCAGGAGAGCGCCAGTACATTCCCTTCAGCTAATGAAGTCATTAACCAATCCCAGCTCCTGAACCCCATGAGCGACATGGTATCACAGAGGGGCTGGCTATTTACAGATTGTGCCACATGTTTATTGAACGTCTTTTTTTTTGCAATTTACAGGTTTAAAATAAGCAAGCTAAATGCTCAGACTACAGCAGCATACAGGGCAAAAGTGAACAGAATGAGACAGCCATAGCAGGAGGATAATTATCAAACAGCAACTAACTGTGATTATTGTTTTGGATGTGTCATTAATTAGCACAGACTTCTGGCTCAAGGGTGCGTATAGGTAGGTTGCAGAGATTAGGACTCAAACTCTTCAAACTCTTCAAACTTTTCACAGCTGGGAGTTGCATAACTATACCCACCAATCGACCATACCCACTTGCCTCCATATTTATCTATCTAACTGTCTGTTTGTCTGTCTGTCTGTCTGTCTGTTGTCTGTACATCCATCCATCCATCGCTCTATCAATCTATCTATCCATTTATCATCCAGCTATCAATGTTTTTCTGTCTCACTCTCATACTCACTCTCACTCTCACTGCACTCTCTGTCTGCATGTTTACAATGACTGCCGTACACTATCCCCGCTGCTAGCCTTAATTCATGGTACCGGCACATTTCCAGGGACAAATGGATTGCTCTTAGCGTTCTTCTCACACTCTAACGAGCAAGTCATCAATTTGTTGCTAAGCAGATGTCCCCATCCTAATAAAATCCAAACATGATGTGGACTTCCCGCATCGGGTTAGTAAGAGATCACCTTATTGCAGGAAATGTAAACACTTTCATTTGATATAATGTGGAAATTATTACACGGCCTGTGGAATATTATAAAAAAAAAAGAAGTTAACTACATCCACTCACTGTAAATGAATCACTCAATTGTGAATCAAAAGTAACAAAAAGTAGAAAAATATTAGATAGGATCTTGTTCAAACAGAGTTTACAAAAACAGGCTGTCAAATAAATGCGATTTGTCTTTTTCAAGAAATGGCATGTACACCTGAAATGTAACATAATGTGTCAAAAAATGTGGGTTTCTCAAGATGTGGAATTTTTGAAGAAGGCAGATAAATGGAAGAGATTTACTCTAAAATAGTCTAGTTTAGAAACTTGGCGACTCACAGCATCATCCAACAGCTAAAAGGTAAGGGTGAACTGCTTAGATGGAACAATACTTTTAATTCAAAAACCTCCCATTTGAATTTTGATACTTTATCATTAAATAATATTTTCTTTCATTATTTAAAAGGATCAGACTTAGAGACGAAAACGCACTATTCAGCGGTGCTACTAATGAAAGGAATTGGAATGCTCATTTTCTAGAAAAATAAACCAAAACATAACATTGGGAAAAGTGGTTAGGGCACTTTATTCAGATTATAACTAATTTAAATTAGTGTCGAGTGTTGATCAGTTTCTAATGACAATGTTTTGTTTTGTTTTTGATGTTATAATGGTTTGGTGTTGTTGATTTTCACATTTGAAATGTCTTTCCACATGAATTTCAATTTCATTCACTTTATTTAGAATATTCATTTGATATAATTAATATTACCATGTCCCCTAATGGGTTACAAAGTACATTTATCTTTGTTTCATTATAACTTGCATGCAGCAAACTTCATGATGTTCATGTTTTTAGTTAGCCTATACTTTTTTCGCTCTAATTGCATTGAATCTATTAATTCTGTCTTGAAATAAGTAGTGACTTTAATTTACCTCCATTACTTTGAAAGTAATCACGCTAAATCTAGTTTCAGTGTTGAGCACTAAGATTCACATAAATCCTTATGAATAGCCTTGAGACTACGGTGTATTTCTATATTTTGGCAATGCTGGTTTGGACAATATGTACATCTGCAGTGTCCAAATAACTTGTATATGTTTTATGTTTGCTTGTATATATATATGAAACCTTTTTTTCAAAGTTGAATCAACATTTCATAAGGCTTTTCCATTCCCTCTCTCCTTCTTTGTTACTACTTAAGCTATGGTCTAAAGATCTTTTACCATTAATATTATTGTTACTGTGAATATGAACTATGTTACGCATGTGTGTTAGCAGAGTTGTGGACTTAAAAGCCTTAGAAATGTATGATCACCTGGCCCACGCTTGGGAATGTTTTCTTCTCAGAGGTCAGGTTTGTTTAAACGGTCCGTCAATCTGTCAATCTGTCAGGTCTCAACCTTATATACCGAGATGTCATCACAGAGACGGCCTGAAAGGGCTTCAAGGGCGGCAGACATACCCCTCAAATACCAGCAAGGAAGAAACCTTGAGAAGCAATACTGGGTCCCTCCTTTCAGGGACGGGGAGGAGGGTGTATGGTACCATTCCTAGGAAGACATTGATTGTGTTTTACCCCGTGCATCAGGGAGGCTGATGAAGAGACATCTGACATGACTCTTTATGAGGTGGTCAGAGTGGTCTGGTGTTCTATTGGGGTGATAACTGTAGCATTCTGGAGATCAATCTGAGAGAGACTCTACATTGCTTGCAGATGTGTGTCAATTGGATGGATGTTTTGGGCAAGCCAACATACTGAACCGTGGCTTACGTTCAGAAAGATGAGTTCCATGTCATATTGTCCTCTCTGTTGATTAGAATGTATACCCTGGCAATGTGAACAGCGTAAAGCAATATCCTCTTGTTGTTTTATTTTTTCGGCTTGTAATAGCTAATCACACTCACACTTGGTGGTACAATATGGCCCCTTTAAGATTTTTTTTTTCCATTTGGCACCCAGTCTAAATGCTCTCGGTTCAATCGCCAATGTCTGCAGGCCACCTGTAGGCCTTGACCAAGACACCCTAACGGCCTATCTGCATCTCAACGACAACAACCTGAATTCCCCTTGAGTGGCTTTGCTAAATAACTAACCAGAGCCATAGCCAACGTACAATGGTTTTCTGTCAGGATGTCTGGGGCCCAGGTACTGCGGTTCCTGAGGAGCCTGTCCAGGACCAAACCCCTAGAGCCCGAGGGGGAGGAGTCCAACTTCCGGCGTTGCCTGACCACGCTGGACCTGGTGGCTCTGGGCGTGGGCAGCACCCTGGGCGCCGGCGTGTACGTGCTGTCAGGGGAGGTGGCAAGGACCGTGTCCGGGCCCAGCATCATCATCTCCTTCCTGGTGGCCGCCGTGGCGTCCGTCTTTGCCGGGCTGTGTTACGCCGAGTTCGGGGCGCGGGTCCCCAAGACGGGCTCAGCCTACCTGTACAGCTACGTGACCGTCGGAGAGATATGGGCCTTCGTGACCGGCTGGAACCTGCTGCTGTCCTACGTCATCGGTATTGAGACCTATCCAAGATAGATACTTTTAAATTTGAAATCCCATAAACAATGTGAGAACCATGTTTCTGCGCTTACCTGCTGCTCAGGTACGTCCAGCGTGGCCCGGGCCTGGAGTGGAACCTTTGATGACCTCATCGGGAACACCATCGCCAGCTCGCTGAGAAACATGGCCGCCATCGATCTTCCCGGTCTGGCGCCTTACCCAGACTTCTTTGCGGCCGGCCTCATAATGTTACTAGCAGGTACTTTCTTTACATAGTCTGCTGTAAACATATATATCACAACATATATATATATATCTATGGATGAACTACAATCTTTAGCAATGCATGTTTGCAATCAAGGTGTGGGAATGAATGAATATAAAACATAATAATATCCTAATCTTTCTATTCAATAGAGATTATATATGTTTTGTGTTTACGTTTTCCCATAATTCAAATCAAATGTCATTTTCTGTCCACTTTCTTCTCAGGGATTCTTGCTTTCGGAGCCAAAGAGTCTGCTATTGTCAATAAGATCTTCACAGCGCTGAATATCCTGGTGTTGCTGTTTGTGATTATCAGCGGCTTCATAAAGGGGGACATTGATAACTGGTACACCAGTGAGGAGTCCATTCTCAACGAAACACTATACGGGTTTGGACCTTACCCTTTTTACTGAATGCAACACATGGAAATATATAACAATATATAAAACATAACATTAAATGATGCAATGACTACCGGCAATTGTGATAGCGTTAAAATATAATGTATTCAAATTATATACTGTATTTTGATAGATATTGATATTGATATTGATAGATAATTCATATATTGGTTTGGAAAAATGAAATGATTGGATGATTGAATGAAATAATTAAGGAATCTATCCATACACTCCATCTGTGTTCCCTCAGCAACCTGGCGTTGAATGACACCAGTAGCTATGGTAAAGGAGGGTTCTTCCCCTTTGGCCTGAATGGAACCATATCAGGGGCAGCGACCTGCTTCTATGCCTTTGTGGGATTCGACTGCATTGCAACAACAGGTCGGTTCAACACAAAGTCGAGTACTACAATCAAAAAATAACAGGATAGGTAATGCAAAAAGGGTGGGCCAGATAGTCTAGTGGTTAATGTGTTAGAATCCCAGAGGTTCTTGGTTTGAACCCCAATGTCAACATCCTTGAGCAAGATGCCCTAACCCCTTCCTGCTCCATCTGAATCTAATATCGAACATGATTTATGTGTACACAAATTTCCTGTCTGGGATTTTAAATCTTATCCCATCTTGTCTTCTCTGTAAGGAGGCGCTATGGTTAAAAGAGATTAGTTCAACTTGATTGTCATTGCAAGTAATTGCTATAGACCACAAAATGCAGTGTGGCAGTGCATAAATATAATTAGCCCGGCGGTATAATATTAATATACGACACATAATATCGATCCAACCAATCGATTGATCCCGTCTGATCCCTGAAACGTGTCCTCCCAGGAGAGGAGGTCCAGAACCCACAGAAGTCCATCCCGCTGGGCATCGTGGCGTCCCTCCTCATCTGCTTCCTGGCGTACTTTGGCGTGTCGGCGGCGCTGACCCTGCTGATGCCCTACTACATGATCAGCGTCCAGAGCCCACTTCCTGTGGCCTTCGAGTACATCGGCTGGGCGCCGGCCAAGTACGCCGTGGCCGTGGGCTCGCTGTGTGCCCTGTCCACCAGGTGCTGATGATGGGACATAAACACACACACACACACACACATACATCTGTTGGAGGATGACGTTGAAACACAAATACAATATAAATGTATACATTTCCTATTTATTTAATTTAAAGGAACAGTATTCATTTAATTGAATGTCATTAATATTCACCAATGTTTATGTTATTCATTCAAATGTATTTAAAGAATTTTGGTCATTAAGTATTTTATCCAAAGTTTAGAATGCCGACTTCAAAGACGTCTGTTTCTCTATGTTTGACAATGCCTTTGGCAATAAGTGGGACCATTTTTCCCAGAGATACAAACAGTGTCGCCACCAACAGTTCGTCACATTCATAATACTGCAATGTATTCATGGGCTTGGTTTGTTGAAAAGGTTTTAATGTGTTGTTGTCCCTAGCCTCCTGGGGTCCATGTTCCCCATGCCCCGGGTGCTGTACGCCATGTCCAGGGACGGCCTGCTCTTCAAGGTGCTCAGCAGGTTGAGTGACAGGCAGAGCCCCGTCATCGCTACTCTGGTGTCCAGTGCTGTTGCAGGTACACTGTATAGTGTGTGTGTGTACCTGTGTGTGAATGTGTATGCGTACGCATGTATGCGTGTATGTGATGTGGTTAAGTATGGTGTGACATTGGGTATAACATTGAAAAGCAGCAGCACCTCATGGATTGTGTGTGTGTGTGTGTGTGTGTGTGTGCTTACGCGCACGTGTGTGTTTGCCTCCATGCACATGTGTGTATGTGTGTCTGAGCAGCGTTCATGGCCCTGGTGTTCGACCTGAAGGCCTTGGTGGACTTGATGTCCATTGGAACTCTCTTTGCCTACACCCTGGTAGCTGTGTGTATTCTTATATTAAGGTACTGTCAAACCAAACCTCTTTTGTTAGCTGAAATATATCAATATTTTATTATATATAAGAATGTGAATATTGAATTGTGACAATGGTATGATATCAATGATAACCTACTATCTACTTCATGATAACCCTTCATGATAACCTATCATGAAGTAGATAATTTGTTATATTGATGTTTTTGGACGTGGAATGTTGTATGTATGACATTTGGAAGATACATGCAATACCTAAAATAGACATAATAAAATCATTCCAGATTGGGATTAGGGTAAAACATGTACATTGTCCTTAATGTAAAGTTATTCATTATTCAAATCTGATTTATATGAGAAGTGAGATTGATCCCTACTTCATTGACACAGAAATTGTCTCATAACAGCCTTTATTAGTTCAACAGAGAGACTGTGAAGTTGAAGTATGGTAGTAGGGTGCATTTGGACCATTCTAGACCAAACAAAGTGTTTTATGTCCACCCAGGTACCAGTCGGACCTCACTGAGGGGTCGGGTTCCATCAATCCCGAATCCTTCTCTCTGTTGAACACGCTGTCTCCGCCCTCACATGCCACCCCTCGCACCTCCAGCACCGTGTCCATGTTCACCGTCTCCATCAGTAATCCGCCTCCTCATCACCTTGTATTATGATTGTTGTTGTGTTATTATTACTAAATTCTATTCATTATTTTTTGATGATCCTCTTCATTATTATTGTTAGAAGTCATGGTAGTATTATGAGTATTGGGTGATTGATAACCATAAAATGGTGTTTCAGGTCATTTTTATTTGTTTAGGCTACTGGGAAGGCTATTGTTTAGTATTAAAATTAATAACAGCTCAAATGTTTACCCCTGCACCAATCTACCCCTAATTTTACTTCTAATCCCTACATGTCTTTTACCCTGTTTCTTAAATATTTCACACTATGTTTCATCTTCAGTTCTCTTTTATCATGTGAATCAAGTGGTATGTACCGGGACAGCTGAATTTCTTTGTGGATCCACAACATCCCTAAATCTATGTTCCTCCAGTCTTCATAGCCATCTTTATGAGCCTGCTGATCAGCAAGGGAGGGGACTCCCTACGGGGCCAGGAGTGGTGGAGCCTCCTGACCCTGACTGTGATCCTCGTGCTCGTGGTGCTGCTGGTCGCTGCCATCTGGAGACAGCCACAGAACACCACCACGGCTACTTTCATGGTTCCTGGGAAACCCTCATAATAAACATGATGTTGTTAAGGCCGGTGTTGGGATGCTCAAAATGCTAGTATACTCTCACATGCTGTACTTTGTTAGACTCTTATACTTTTCTATACTATTCTGTTCTGTTCTGTTAATTTCATCTTTCCTATAATTTTTTGTTTTTTGTTGTATTTTATTGTACTCTGTTTAACTCTGCTCTAATTGACCTGACTCTACTCTGTTTTACTATATTGTACACTTATTGAGACTACTCCAGTATAATCTATTCTACTGTATAATATACTCAACTATGTTCTGTTCTACTCTAATTAACTAATCCTCTAAATTACTCAGCTCTATTCTTCATTAGATTGCTCTAGTCTATTCGAGTCTACCAACCTCTGTGTTGAGAGCGCTTTTGTGTGAACACTTTCCTTATTCGTCGAGGAGTGCTGCCTGTTCGAATAGCTCTTAAAACAAAACCAGGGCTTGAGCTGTTCTGCTTATCCTGAAGCGCTAATAACACTATATGTGACCTCCCCTGTGACTCCTCCAGGTTCCCTTTCTGCCCATGCTTCCCGTCCTCAGCATTTTCGTCAACGTCTACCTCATGATCCAGTTGGGATCCGACACGTGGGCCCGCTACGCCGTCTGGATGGCAGTCGGTATGGAAAATTAACCGTCAACGAATCACAACACTGGCTGTGTTTGTGTGAATAATGATGGGAGATGTTTATTTTTTCACAGGTCTTCTCATCTACTTCTGCTACGGTGTGCAGCACAGCGTGCAGAAGAGAAGACTTGAAAGCACACAAAATGACGTCAATATTCAGAACCTCCCTAGAAACTTTGAGTAATGGTTTACAGTAGGCTGTGAGCAGGCTTCAGTGGATTGCAGATGTGTGACAACATGTGTGCTTTTCATTTGATGTATCAACTTACTTGCAAGTGCAGGCAACATGTCCTGACCAATATCCTTGAATTCCTCCTCCTTTTTTAACTATCATGGCCCAGGACTTGGCCCAGGAATTTTTTAAGTAGGGTAAACATTTTTTTATTTTTTATCTAACAATAGTATTGTTCAGAAAAAGTAATATTAAATTGTTTGAACTATTTGCAAGTTGATGAAGGGTATTAAATGTATTAAAAATGTTTTGGGATCTCTAATACACAAGGGAAAGGGAAACATTTTCATTTAGAAATCTGACTTATGATAAAGGTGCATTTTATTAATATATATTTTTTCATGTTTGAAATAAATTGGAAGTGAATATTTGATAAAGTTCTATAGATTAATTTTTGATTTACTATTAAAAATATATTCGGTAACAACTATTAACATTTTGGATTTAATGAATCCACAAATAAATCATTCCTATTTCATCTACGACATAGTGGATGGAATGAGCTTGAAATATGTTGGAATTCAGTTAGGTTTAGTTAGGGTTGTTTATTATAATATTTGAAACAGCTGTTTTTACTAATTAAGTAACTAAAGAGGTCTGATTGTGTAATAAACTGTTTGGATAATTAAACATGGTAATTTAATTTACAAATATACAAATAGTTCCATGTCGCACGGCCCCAGAATACCTGTTATGTGAGGTAGGAACTATAATAAAGCAGCTTTTGTTTTCATCTGTTTACGCAGCACACACTACCGTGTAAACATTACGATTCGACCAATGAGAACACAGCCGAGCGATACGACGTTTTCTGTGATTGGCCAGGTACGAGGAGCGCGAGGTTCAAAAAACGGAGCAGGCCAGTAAATCGGGAAGTCGATCAGTGTTGGATTAACCCCGTCCGTTGGTAGACGACGAGCCGTCAAATGAGCTTAAACTAGGCTAGTTTTATTTATAGTTTAGGTAGCTAGTTTCATATTTGGGAGAACTAACTGCGGTTCATATTTGAGGTAGGTTATGAAATGCTGGGGAATCGTTTACCCTTTGAGGTCGTTAGCGTGACACTGGCAATCGTGTATCTGATATATAATGTGTTGTTCACAGGTTGTGCTTATATTTACTGTGTCTGTAATTAACAAGTCACGTTAATATCGTTTGCGTACAACACTGTTACACCCTACATGTATTGCATTTCGTTGCGAGAAAAGCTACTCTCGTGTGTGTGTTCCTCTTGTGGACGTGAGGTTAGCTGTTAGAGGACCTGTTCAAATCGTAATGTTAGGACTACAGACACTCACGGCCTATAACACGTTGGTGTCGTAAACAGGCTTCATGGTTATAACGCACCTCCTATTTATCGGTTGTTTGCAGTATTTCACTTTGTCGTGTATAAACTCTTGTTTAATGACAAATAAAAAGTACATAAGTAAAACAACTAACAAATGTATAGGAAATCGATTTAAGAATGTGTTATGTCAATGTCAAAGTGTCAGCATGCATCGGTTCTTGAGGTAGCTGAACCGTCGAAATACTGTAACGTTACCACGCAAGAGGATAATGTTTTAATTGTCAGTGGTTGACTGGTTCATGCACCTTTGCAAGTTACATACCGTAGGAGCCTGGCTGCCGTTACATGCATTGGATACGTGCCAAAAGCTCCCAGGCAAATGCGTTTCCATTTTCCAAATTGTACACCCCCCCCCCCCCCCCATTTCTCATAATAAGGATGGCGTTGTATTTGGCCTCACCTTGTGGACTGGTCTCAGACGAGGAGGGCGAAACGCCAGTGTTTGAGTCCACAGCTGCTGAGCTGGGAAATGTGACTAGGTTTCGTTTGCCAGAGCTCTCCATCATCTCCCCTGGTCTGGACACCAAAGCATCAATATCAGCACCGGTAACTACAAT
The DNA here is from genome assembly GCA_027122455.1 of Trisopterus luscus. Taxonomy (NCBI): domain Eukaryota; kingdom Metazoa; phylum Chordata; class Actinopteri; order Gadiformes; family Gadidae; genus Trisopterus; species Trisopterus luscus. The sequence continues at coordinate 5,446,494 of JAOPUA010000152.1, read as the reverse complement.
GACCGGTTATGATTCCTTATAATCTAGAATTGTAATGTTAGATCATTGTACAATCCCACCTTTAATAACCGTGTCAAGCAATGGTGCCAATATTGTCAGATGGTGACTGATGGTTGTTTCAAGCACAATCAACAGATTTCTGCATACTATATCCCCATTTTTTTTTAACCTTTTTGAATTCAAATAGAAGGCCGCACCAGCAGTTGAAAGACAACGCAGCAAGGATGAAGCTATCCCAGAAAAAGTCAAGGTTTATGTTCGCATTCGGCCACTCGGCAAGGAAGAAAAAGAGCGGGCGGAGGAACAGGTAAGACAGTTCAGCAGTTGCCACTTAACTCCAGACAGCTAAGCAGTCTCTGGGAGTAATTACTTATAATGTGTCCCGGGGAGTGGTTTGAGAGAACATGTGCTCTAAGTCCTAGGAATGGGAAATGAATTGCCTACCTGTCTGAATAGCACAAACAAGGAGAGCACTTGTGCCTGACCGATACTTGATTTTAGGGGCTAAGCTCGTAGGGATTTGCATTCACGAGATAAAGAAACTGAAAAGATGTACAACTGAGCGTTAACATGGATGTGCCCTGTTAGTATTTAGAGGTTCAACCACCACTGTAGAGGATTTGTAAAGAATTATAAATTTAAGTTTTCATATCTACAAAGATAAACAGAGATACCGATTATATATCTGTGCTTGGCGGTTGTGCCATTTTTTTTAAAGTTGTTTTCTCCCTCTGCTCTCCGAAGGGTTGTGTGACCATCCAGAATGAAGACACCCTCCTGCTCAAAGCGCCGAAGGATTCTCAGGCCATGAAGAGTGCAGAGAGAGGCATAACACAGAGCATTCACAAGTTCTCCTTTTCAAAGGTCAGGAAGTTCGCCTTTTTTTTTTTCTTTCTTTTTTTTTGGACATATTTCACAGATGAGTGTTGGGTAAACATGACCATGACAAAGAATTGAATCAAAGACAAAACAGATCCCTTAAAGAACAAAATGCCACATGAATGTATTGAGAATGTCTTGTACAGTTTTAAGAAGAGTTGGACAGGTTATATTTGTATATTACACTTTGATTAACGGTATCCAGGTTAGATTGTTTTCTAAAATATGAAACACAATTATTATTATTATTTTTCTCTATAAACACCATTTGTATGAGATTCTTTTGATAAAGCATTAACTGACTGTTCATATACCAATATTTATGTAAAAAATATCAGTGATCAATATTATGATACGACATATTTCCACCCTCCAAGACGTTTGATGATTAATATATTGCCCTGGCACTTTCTAGATCTTTGGGCCAGAGACCAAACAGCAGGAGTTCTTTGAGGACACCATGAAGCACATGGTGAAGGACGTTCTCCTCGGAGAGAACCGGCTCCTCTACACGTACGGAGTGACCAACTCTGGGAAGACCTACACCATTCAGGGTGAGGATCTGGCCAGTTCGCTCCAAGAGCTTACTTGGAGAGCATGGGTCTGAGCTTGGAGATATAGGGTTGGAAGGAGGTATTGGAGAGTCTATTGCAGATTGTCTCTTCAATTGAATGTGTCTAGTTGAAAAACAAGCCTTTTGTAAATATGAAGTAATATAGAGTATAAATGAATGTAATTATATCAAAATGCACTTTTGACTCAAATATAACCATACAATAGTCTACATTTGTGTGTTCCCTTGTTGGTATAACATAACAATAGCTGTTTAAGTACAAACCAGTTCATAGAAGGGAAGCTTTTTAAACATTTTGGGTCGATCGTAAATCATCATGTGGGTAAAACGTGTATGTCATGTGTACTTTAGGGCTGTACCCCACTCAGAATTGCAGGTTAATCAATTATTTGACTATTTGTTTCAAATTAACAAATACAGATTAAACATTTTCCAGCTCATTACACCATTACAATAACCGGCCTAAGGAAGCATTGCAGGGACGTTGTAATAGATCTGTGGGCTAAATCCATTAGAAGAGAACCACTGTTAAAAAGAACAGATGGATATAAACTTTTTCACAGCCCATAGCTGGAGGTGTAAGGCACTCTCAGCGGTCCAAGTCACAGAACGGTCTCGTGGCTTTACCTGTTAGAAGCTGACAGGACATCACCTCTATTTTCCCCCCTGTGTTGACACCATAAACTCGGCTATTCAGTTTTAATGTAACAGCATTACAACCACCACAGACTGTTCTGCTAGTTACCCACTATTGAGTTGATTTGGTGCTCTGTGAACCAAGATTTGACTCGCTTAACAAATTCAGACTTTAAGGGTATAAACCTAGTGTATATGTATCCTCTTTCCCTCATGTCTAAACCCTCACGTGTTGTTGCCCCCAGGTGTGGGACGGGAGCCGGGCCTCCTGCCCAGGGCCTTGGCCTCCACATTCAGGAAGCTGCAGGGACGTCTGTACGCGGGGATGGACCTGAAGCCCGCAATGTACCAGGACGTCCGACAGCTGGTCCCCAGCGAGGTGCGGGTCGAGGAGCAGCTCAGAGACTCCCTGCTGAAGGAGGTAAGACCACAAAGCCCTGTAGCTTGTTGGTGCTAAAATGAGTCTGACTATATATGTTTTGAAAATCCATTTAAATCATATTTTCATAATCAATCCTATAAACGCCATCACGTGGGGATGCTTCTCAACGCTGACATCCATGTCTTCCAATAGGACGAGAGCATGAGTTCCCGTAGAGGCGGGACTAGCACGACGTGGGACAGCGGCATCGCAGGACTCTCCACCACCATCAACACCCAGCTGGAAGGTCAGCCCGCTACCCCGCCACCACTCTGTTGCTTTGATACACCATCTGCTGTTTAGTCATTTGGCAGAATGTTATTATCCAAAGATATGCATACAGTCAATTGGAATAAATTACAATTGGTGATAAAGATTATTCAGCTATGGGTAGACTGTCGACATGGGGATCGAACCCAGTAAACTTTGGCCTGGGAACCTCTTTTGGGGTTACAGTACATAAAACATTGTTGGCAATTGAAAGGGTTAAGTACTTGTTTCCAAAGTGGACCTCGATACTGAAACGCTATACCTAACCAATGCATATCATATCCCCTTCACACATCAGTCTCCTCCATTACAATCCAGCCCCCTATCCACTACAATTTCCTGATGCAGTTTAAAACCAGGTCGTACTGTCTCCTAACTCCGAGTCTGGCAAACGGCCTTCTCCCCACCCAGACTCGGACAACGTGTGCCTGGATCCGGACAGCCTGTCCCACAGTGGGGGGGAGGGTCTGGGGGAGGGCGTGCAGTTCTCTGTGTGGGTGTCCTACTACGAGATCTACAACGAGTTCCTGTACGATCTGCTGGAGGCCACGCCCACCGGCATGCTCAAGAAGAGAGCCAACCTGAAGCTCAGCGACGACAAGCAGGGCAACCCCTACGTCAAGGGTAAGGGCCGCTCATCTGTTTCCCACATATGCAAATTATTATTTTATCTCTGTCTCTCTCTCTAACTGTTGCATAGGTGATTCATGTCCACAAGGCTGTGGTGTTACGGTTCATCCCATGATCTGCATGTGTGGATGATGTTTGTAGTTATAGTAAGCTAAATTTGTAGCACCCTTCATACGGTTAAAGTGCTGCATAGAACAATGTCATTAAATGATAACAAGATAAGTAATTGATTAATACTATAAAATGGCAATAATATAATGGTAACCTGCAGGGGGGCTGTATGAGCAGTAAAGCAGTCCAGTCTTGTTTAAACGCCAGGGCAGACTTCCAGTCTCGTGTTTGAGTATCTCTCAACAAGCCCCTGACTCTGGGCTCTGTTTCCCCGCAGACCTAACCTGGGTCCAGGTGCGCAGTGCTGAGGAGGCGTGGCGCGTGCTCCGGGCCGGCCGGCGCAACCAGAGCTTTGCCAGCACGCACCTCAACCAGAACTCCAGCCGCAGGTAACCACCCCTCACCTGGTCTCACTCCGTCAGTGGTCCATGTGCGGTAGTGTGTTCCTTCCTTTGATTGATTTAATCTGTGCTCTACTCTGCAGTCATTTGTCTGTGTGTTTTGATCTGTGTACCTGTGCTCCACCCTCCAGCCACAGCATCTTCTCCATGCGCCTGCTGCACATCCACCCGGGGGCTGAGGCCAGCAAGTCGGCGCACATCAGCGAGTACGTACCACGGCTTGGAGACGTGCGTGTGCGTGCGCGCATCTGTGCGTGAGTGTGTCTTTGTGCCATTATACATGTGTGCTAACGGGGTGCGTGTCTCTGCAGGCTGACTGTGTGTGACCTGGCGGGCTCGGAGCGTTGCAAGGACCAGAGGAACGGGGAGCGAATGAAGGAGGCAAACAACATCAACACCTCCCTGCACACGCTGGGCCGCTGCATCGCTGCTCTCAGACACAACCAGAACAACAGGTAACAGGTGGTCTACTGTAGGACAACCAGAGCAACTGTCCTGCTCATACTAGTCATGTACTACTTGACATTGCTCCCTTCACTAGTTCTTCCATAGGTTTTGATTGATCCACTTGCGCACTATCTAGTTGAATCAAAACAAATGTTGAGTTGACTTTTTTGGACAAGTTGCTAGCGTTGCTAACTGGCTCCACCTCGCCCCCCACCTCCACCTCCACCAGGACACGCCCCCCGCAGGTGGTGCCCTTCAGGGACAGCAAGCTGACCCGCGTCTTGCAGGGCTACTTCTGCGGCCGTGGCAGCTCCAGCATGGTGGTCAACATCAACCCCTGTGCCGGCATCTACGACGAGACCCTGCAGGCCCTCAAGTTCTCCGCCATCGCCACCCAGGTGAGAGCCACACCCAGCATCATTGTCATAGACTAGTATTTTGATTGTATAAAACACAATAAAAGTATCTCCTCTATCAATCGACAGACATGGCAACATGCGCCAAGGCACCAAATGCTAAAAAAAAAAAGAAGAAAAATAAGGAAAAACATTCTCTAGTTAGATATTTCCAATAGTAGTTATCACAGGTTACCACATAAATCAGTAGAACATTCATGTTTTAACGAGCGAGACTTGCGTCCTTCCTAGCTCATCAGTCGGAGGAACAAGCCTTCCCACACTCGGGTAATGACAACATGGAGGATTGTCGATGTAGAAAAAAAAAAATAATAATAATAATTAGGGCTGAAACTACACTAACACTTTAGGTGTAAAAACGCCTTCTACGTGTGGTCGAATGTAAGAGACAGTCGTTTATGTTTTATCTATATCTATATATAGATATCTATACATAGATATATCTATATCTATATATAGATATCTATCTATAGTTGCATATCAACCTTGTTATGGTCAGC
>JAOPUA010000152.1:5389922-5401944 GCA_027122455.1 Trisopterus luscus | reverse complement strand
CTCTCTCTCTCTCTCTCTCTCTCTCTCTCTCTCTCTCTCTCTCTCTCTCTCTCTCTCTCTCTCACACACACACACGCACACACACAGACCCGCGGCATCAAAGAGCAAACACGAGACAAGAGCTCTAAAGGAAAGCGCTCTGCCACGGTGTAATGACAATTCTGAAGAGAGGAGAAAACAGTACCGGAGCCAAAAGTTTTGCCGTGTCTTTGTAGTGACATATATGGGTCAGCACCACTACAGATACCCCCTCAAGGACCAGAGGGGGAGGGAGACAGGGAGACAGGGAGGGAGAGAGGAGAGATTTGGATGAGTAGAGTGATGGAGGGAGAGAGAGTTGGGGGGGGTAAGAGATGCAGGGAGGGGGAGGAAGGAAAGAGATGTGGATGAATAGAGGGATGGAGGGAGAGAGCGGGGGTGAGAGGGTAAGTGAGATGCAGGGTGGGGGGGAAGGGAGGAGAGGGAGGAGGGAAGGGTGACTGAGAGGGGGAGGGCGGTGGGAGGAGGGAGAGAGATGCATGGAAGGGGGGAGGAAGAGTATAGGACGACAAGATGAGCGGTAGAGAGCTAGGGCGGGCTGGAGGTATTTCAACACAGTGGGTGTTGAGAGACGCGGGACAACAGCTGGACTGAAGGCCAGGGGTTCCAAAGAATGGGATCTTCTAGAGAAGGAAGGGATTTGAACCTAAGCAGCCAGTAGCAGAAATGTGGTGGATACATGCAGGGCTGTCGTATTGGATCACGGGTGGCCAATGGTTTCAAAAGGTTTTAGGCCAATGTATTTGGGTCTGTGTAGGCTGAGAAATTATGAAGAATTGTAAAACTACTAAATTCATTTTTAGTTTATTGAGTTTTTTTTATATAAACTTACTTTCCTTTTACTTTGAGTTGTCTGGTGTACTGCAACACAATTTAACAGTGTGTGGTAAATGATTCAGTGTTTGTAATAATAAGAAAGAGGAAGCATTTTCCACAACTGTCTCACTGTGCACACAATTTTGTGCGCTTAAGTGTACCGGTTTGAATCTGATTAATTATGAATACTGATTAATAGGCTGAAATATTATCTCCCTTTAGTGGTTTTTCATCTGATCTAACACAGGGGACATTAAGTGTTCAACAGCTAAACTAAATGTTTTTTGGTCGAGTTAAATCATACGTTGTTCAGTGTTGCACTGTTTTCGCAAACCAATGACAAATGGTAAGAATCAGAATAAGAAACAATACAGAAACAATACAGAAACATTGATGAAGGTTTATTTATAAGAGGCGGCTCCGTTTGTCTCTCGGCGCGCGCCGTCACAGCGGTGGAGCGAGCTTGTCGTAGGGGCGGGGCTCCAGGTGAGTCCCCGTGCTAATAACTAATCATTAAGCCATTTAGCTGGAAGCGTCGCAGTGGGTGCTTCGACAATGCCATTAAGCGCAGCTGGATGACTGCTGTGCAGTAGAAGCAAGTCGTCGTCTGATCTGTTCTGAGTACCATCGATAATGGTTGCGAACCATTAAGATGTTAATGTACGTGCTGTTTAAACCTTTTTTTTTAAATCATTATACCTAACTTTACCTTCACAACTAACAGCTAATTTCTTAATATATTGGAAAAAACAGGAATGTCAGCAGGTACGACGGTAACATTTTTGCTGTTATAGACAAAAAAATAAGTAGGATACAAGCAACTATTGGTGGAGGAAAGATGTTGAGGTCGTCCCGTGGTGCGGTGATGTCTCCCGTTGTAGTTAAGATGAGAAACGGTGGGTTGCAATTAAGGACTTAACACGCGAACCCATAAAGTTAAGTAGGAATATGATTTGTGGAGACCAAGCCTGATATAATGAGGTGATCCAAGCCGTGTTAGCAATCCAAACAACTTGCCCTTCAGAGTGCAGAACAGGCAGGCCACAATGGTCGACTAACACTTCACTGAATCTTTTGCAATTTACGGTATTGCTTATGAAGTTTGCTATGTTTTTTCGACCGGACAATTCTGTTTCAAAGAATTAACTCGGGGGGGAAAGTTGAAGTCAAACAAATGTAATTAGTTGTTGTGTGTCATACACCTTACTCTTCAGTATTTTCAACACTATTCTCCCCCAAACATTGCCCACTCAAATTTTTTTCACCCATTCATGTTCAACGATTAATCCATTCACTTATTCACCCATCCACCCTTTATTCACAGACATGCAGCATATTCATTTTCTTTGAGTTCACTCATTCACCTGTACCCATTCTGAGAACACTCACTCACATTCTTCACCCATTCATAACAGAGATGGAGACTTCCTTGGGACCACATGTCTTGCTCAAAGGAATCCAGAGCAGTTGGCAAGAAAGTTGCAGGAGCAGAACCAGCAACCCTCCCATGCATTCCCCTGACGACCTACTGATCTTCTACTGCGGCCTCTGGTAGGTCACACTCTGATGTAGTCCTCTATATCCTGACATTTGGGCAGAACACATGGCCTGACCAACCCAGAACCAACAGCTACACTTGTTTTCAATTTTTATCCCTGTGGCCCTTAATTAAAGGCCAAAGCGCATGGCCACGATGTGACGGATGCAGCCTTTTTTTATTTTTTCATATTTCAAACGTGAATTTAATTCATTGCACCGGTGTTCTTTGCTCCATAACAACAATACGATTCTAGTTCTTGTTTTTGTCACATTACCAATAAGAAGCGAGATTGCGTGCTTTGCGCTACAACAGAGGAGGGTGTTATCCTTTTATGTGTCCTTTGTGATTTATTCTTTCACCATCTAGTGAAGGGTAAGTTATCCTGCAGCCTTGTTCTGCCTACTCCCAACTCTCATCCCGCTGATCGTTGCGGAGGCACCGTAGCGTACGTAGCATGATTGGCTCCCGGACAGGGAAGCCCCTTGTAATCTGCAGCCACGTACCTCTGTTCAGTGGGATCAATCTCTATTTATCTCCACCCTCACATCCAGCCCTAGCAGGGAATTCATGCCCGTGCCACTACTTACTTTCTTTCTTTTTTATCTTTATTTATTATTCCTCCCTTCCTTCTTTTTGTGTGAGGGGAATTGAACCCTTAACCTTGCTGGTGTTAAGGCCTCGCTCTAAGCAACGAGAATGGCGACTTTCTCTCCTTCAAGTCGAGATGGAATTCAGCTGCCTTGGGAAACGGCTATTTATTCATGGCTTAATAATGTTTGGTTTTAAAATAATTGTGTAGTATTAAACTATTAGATCAAAACAGAACATGGACATGCAGCTGTCTCTATATATTCTAAGCACTCCATCTTATAAGATAAGAGTTCAATTATTCTGCACAATGTCACACTGCTGAAGCCAAGTCAAGATAATTAATGGTCCCCATTCGGGGACTATTAAAGTGTAACACGAAGCCAAAGCACTCATGCCATGTTTTTCACACAGTTGCTGGGTTCTGTCACTTTAACAGCACTTTGCAGATGCACTTGGCTCAGCCAATCAGAAGTAATGTCTAAACGCCAAACATCCAATCCTGTCACAGCTGGCTTCGACCAAGACGGCAGTTTGTCTCTGACAACTAGTGATTTATCGCCTATTTTGGTTCTTGGAAAAACATTCATTTAACATGGACAATGACACGTAAACCTGTGATCCTGTGTAATTAAAAATCTCCTCTGAGTTGGGTGAACTTCCGATGCTGTTGAAGGTGTGTATGTGTGAGGGTTTGGCCAGGGCCGTTTGGTCCAGACTTTTAAAGTCATTTTCCATTCATGTAACACCTTTTACATCAACCTTTCTTCAAACGCAGCTAAGAAATTATGTTAGACATACAAAGCTTTACTTACTTTACATTAATAAGCAAATTCTCCCAGAAGACATTTATTTGTACATTTTGCATCAATAAATGTGCACATCTTTGATTATGAAAAAAACAAAACAAGTATTACACCAAATATACATACATGTATATCTTCAAAACGCATGTTTGACCCTAAAGATATACACCCCACTGTTTGACGTTTGTTATTGGAAAATATGTGTCACGTAAGGAAGTATTTTTCAAGTTTGAAAATGTAAACTAACATGTTTTGCAGTGTGAAAAGCATGTTCACTTGTTAAGGCCAGAGTGCATTGATAGAAATGTTTGGAGATCAAGATACTATTCTCAATACTTCTGTATTGACAGACTTCATAGATGAAGTACTGTGCATGCCCAGTCTAGACTCTGATGCAGTCCTAGGCGACAGCACATCATAATCATAGATTCTGATTTTATTGGCCTTCTCTGCATTGCGTTGAAGGTGGTCGGACCGGTTTGTATCTTCCAGTTTAATCGTTCTGTCTGCCCACGAAGCATCCAAACAGAGCCTGCTTCCCGCATGGCCCCCTGGCACCGAGCTTACTGAACAACAACTTAATCACTAATCTTTTGTATCTGCGTAACGTGGCGAAGGGGTAATGGGACTCAAACTACAGCCCCATTAACTTCATGATGGGGGGGGGGATTCGCTTCAGTTGAGGCCAAAGTTAGAAGTAGCCATCGGGAGGGTTGATGTCACATGGGTGTATGCTGTTCAGTTCTTTGGTGTGAATGGGAACAAAGGTTTCTTAATGTCTGAGTTTCTATATTTCTACAATAGTTTTTATTTTGTATGTTCATCCAGAGTCTCCCCACCAAACCAAAAAAAGAGCATGATCGTCTGATGGCCTGGGTCATATGTTTCTCTTTCAGTCAAACTCCCCAATCTACCTGTTAACATCCTTGAGTACGATTTCCAGCCCCCACCTGCTCCTTGATAACATGTATATGTATTCACTGTCTTACCCCTAACTGCTCCTTTATGAACTGTCTCTGGATTCACTGTCTAACCCCTACCTGCTACTTCATTACTTGTCTCTGGATTCGCTATCTAACCCCTACCTGCTCCTTTATAACCCGTCTCTGAATTCACTCTTACCCCGACCTGCTGACTGATAACATGTATATGTATTCACTGTCTAACCCCTACCTTCTCCTTTATTACTTGTCTCTGGATTAACTGTCAAACCCCTACTGGTATGGACCCTTCATCTTTGAGCTGTCTCTGTAGTCGTCGTATTAAAACGTTGAATAAATGACAATTGTAATTAGGAGCTTTGGAAATGTACAGGGGTATGTACAGTAAGTATGTTACCAACAGCATCTGTTTGTGGGCCACATTAAATACACACATCTAAACATAAAATGGGTTTGAGATAAAGTCCATGTTCATCAGAAATGTAAAACTTCAATGACTTAATATAATATGTTTATCATTGCTCATATTGACATTTTAAATCATCCTCATCTTGCAAATCCCCCTCTATGTTTGGGAGATCAATAGAATGAATGATGAATAATGTGGAAAAACACATTCAATTTCCGAGGGGTACAGGAACCACTGTGGCTGGTTGACGCCGGCAGCGATCATCCTTTGTTTATGGCTGTAATTATGTGCCCTTGGGAGCTCGATAAACGTGAATGATTCACGCTTGTCTTTGTACAAACACCCCTAATCCAAACACGGCAGAAACAAACAGCAAGCCAGATAAATGTCGGGGAGTGGTGAACATTGACATTTCAGAGATTACACGAAGCCCGCGGCTGACGGAGGGGGGAGGTGTGAGAATGGGGATGGTGGGTCTTTTCCAAGTTTCATGAAAATAAAAGTTTAATTCTTACAGAAAATATATATCCTCAACTTTGCCTCTGCCACAGCCCCCCCCCTCTCCTTCCCCACACCTTCATCCCTTGCAGCAGAGCAATTTTGCCGTGAAAAAAAAAAAAGAAATTCATTAACATCAGCGAAAAATCTATCGGGCAGAGAGAATAGCTCCATGTGCTTCTGCACGATTAGAGTAGCCAAGAGGCTCCGCACGGCCACACATTCACGTGGAGGAACATTAACAGCCCTCTTCCTCAGGATAAAAAGAAAAGCAGTATACCAGCAGTAAAATGACTTTGCCTCTTTCCCCTCCCCTGAGCCCAGTTGGGGGAAGTTCCTCTTAATGTCAAGCAATTTGATTCTGCTCTTATTGCCGATTGCTGATTTATTTTGTCCATCTTGTCCCCCTGGGGTCAAACAGAGCTGCGGTCAATCGGCATTTAAATGACAATATTTGGCGTCCATCTGTGGCGCTCTTAGAATGATGGTTGTGTCTCATTTAATGGATGCAAGGTGGGAGCGCACAGAGCCATTGGCTTCCTCGTGCACCCTTTACAACACGCATGGACTAGATTTAATATGAGATGTTATAGTTGAGGTGGGGGCGTTGGAGAGAAGTTTGAAGTCATCCAAGTTGGAATCAAAGGCAGAGAAATGTTGTAAAATGTTTTGTTTGTATTTACAGTTGTCATGTGTTAGGGTCTCAAAGTTAAAGCAGTAATGTCGAAGATTTCCATTTGGTTCCCCTTGGCGAGACCTATTGTGGATAAACAGTAATTGCAGGTGTTGTTTTTGAGCCTAATGTTACCCCTCTCTGGTCATGCAAAACGTGTCACAAACTGTGCCGTTGGTGAAGTCTCCCGGGACTGTTGCCACCAACACCCAGTTTGTAACATTCATAGCACTGCAAATGCAAAGGCTTTCATCAGCGGGCAATAGGCTCAATCACCATTATGTTACCTCATTTGGAGATAGACGATGAGCAGACATTTATTTCAATGAAAATCTTCGAGATTATTACTTACTTGCTTATTACTTTAAATAGGAATGAGGAGGATTTGAAGAGAATGATATTGGAAAACTGCCATGCAATGATGATCAAAAGCCTGAGGCTGGCCTGAAAGCAATGAAGGAACAAAGTTCTGTCTGTCTGAGACGCTGCTTCTTCTTCCAGGACATTGGCTCAGTGTGGGCCCGCTACACATTGTCCATCTTCACAGCCCCCCCACTGTCTCACTTCGAACCTTCGTCTAAATGGCACCAATACACTATCTCTCACGGATAGACGTGACCAGACCTGTCAACGCAACCAGCATGTGGTCGACGACTTTATGACCAACATAACAATTTAAATTACAATGAAGGAAAATAACCAATATTAATGACTCATGGCCCAGATGGAAATGTGCAACTTTACTTAAGTCAAAATTTTCTCGTGTTGTTGGTAGGGCCAGGCTTCTGTGATGATGGAGGGAGGGAGGGAGGGAGGGAGGAGCGGTCAGAAAGGCCTACCAAGGGCCGCCAGTGAAGGACCCTCAGACCTACTGTGGGCTCAAGGTGAGGGACCAGAGGGCCAGCCACAGCAGCAGGGGCAGCAGGGGGCCCGGTGTGGAGGCGGCCCCCCGGTGGCTGCCTCGGGACCCTGATTCCATACCAGGGTCCTTTTCAGAAAATGGGGTGATGATGTTTAAGTCTTGGCTTTCTTCCTCTGCTTCCTTCTGCTTGTCCTCGCTGCTCTCAAACTGAAAAATTTGAAAAATGAAAAGTATGAATATCCCTAACAGGATAGGTGTATTACATATTTACAAACGTAACGTTTTCGTTGAACACATTGAATGTTATCCCCATGCTTGATTGAGAACATTCTAGACTCTAATCTGAGATGTTATGATTACCTCCGGCAAGGAGGTAATGTTTTCGCCAGAGTTTGTTTGTCTGTCTGTCTGTTAGCAACATAACTCGAAAGTTGAGGACGGATTTAGATGACATTTTCAGGAAATGTCCACAATGGGATCAGGAACAAGTGATTACATTTTGGGGGTGATCCGTACACGCTATCACTGGTAACAGCACTCAATGTCTGCCTTGGCAGAGGTCTGCGCTCTGTGTGCTTTTCTAGTTTATGATTGTTGTTATTAATAATAATAATAATGATGAGGAAAAAATGCCTTAATGCAATCGTGGTGAGCAGGATCTCTGGTTGAGGTCATGACATCACTTACTGTGCTGCCCCAGGCAAGCTTCTATTGGCTAACAACGCTCATTAGCCAATATTCAGAGACCAAGTTTAGTCAACAATTAACAATTCAAATTAAAAAAAACAGCTGCGATATTCACAACAGAAAATAATAGTTGTTACTTCCGTCCTAACAACGATGACATTTTAATTGTGAATGTGCGAGTAATCCAATAAACACCAAATTACCTGAAAATCATAACATGAACAGCTTAGGGGCTACACTCTAAACACTTCTCTCTCTCTCTCTCTTCGTGTGTCATTCAGAGTCAAGGTAACAAAATAGGTTCCCTGCTGGCGTTATCTCTTACAGGTGTACAGGTGTAGGAGCCAGGGGAGAAGCACCCTATCTCCTTCAGTTTAGAGGCTGACTGTTGGAATGGACAGCCGGGTCCTGCCAGAGGACCCCATGATAGTACCTTCCAGTGGCCGCTTTCACTTTGCCGGCTCTTAGCTTTTAACGCGTTATGCTGTGGCCCAGTGGGCACATCAAGCCGCTGGTCTAGACGTCCAGACAGAGAGGGTCCCTGCTCCCTGCACTTGTGCCATTTTTGTCACGCCGCATTGGGTTTTCTTCTGAGGTGTTATACCAAGCTGAGACCGAGCACACACAGACAGAAACCTAGTCCTCACCTGGTTGACATACAGGGGGATACTGGGTAGGACCATGATAGAACCAGGTGCAAGGGAACAACTAGTGAACAGGAACTAGTGTTTGGGTTTGGGGCAGTCATCGTATTAACACCAACTGCTTTCTTAATATTACATTACTCTTATGTTCTTTTCAAATTACTCACATAAAGGAATACACTTAATGTGATTCGATAAAGAAAATATGAATAATAATAACCATAATATCCCATCCATACATTTTTCATATTTACATTCATAAGGGACATTCACCATGCCATTGCCCTTTTCATAATTATTTTTGTTTTTCTGTTGTGGTTTTAGCTTTCAAAATCTGCATATGGAGCATTACCATAAACCCAGGCTTCTCAAGAGAGAGCATTGTCTTGAACTGGCATCTTCTCCTACCTACCTTCCAATTTAACAATGCAGAGACCTATCATGTCGTGTTTCCCTAGACCCAACCGGCAATCAACGAATGTGAAGGAGATAAATTAAGCCCATCATCGGAATTACTTGCTGTTGTTGCAGTAAAAGTTTTATTTTTTAATGTATTTGGCTGGCCCATTGTTACAGCTCATTATTCAGCATGGTATCACAACAAGGGGATCTCCCGTATGGCAGCTTACTGTATGAAATACCAGTGCAGGGGATATCTCGCTAAATTGAATATAGGTTTCCGAGAGCGGCTTAACTGTGGGAGAATGTTGGGGCTAAGGAGGAGGATGAGATCGGAGGAGAGCAGCAGAGAGATGAAGAATGAGAAACGGATTAGGGGGAGGGGGCGAGGAAAGAGGGAGACGGGGCAGATGGGTATGAATAAATAAATATTAACACAAGAGGGTTGATTCTATTGCAGTAAACACCTACAGCTAATCCTCCACTGGAGAGGAAGGAGGCGATAAGAGCAGGCAGGGGAGAGAAGCGACGGACGTTGTGTGCCTGGATGTTGCCTCGATCTCGCCTTCTTCTGCTCTCTGGCGTTTGTTTTTTCCAGATTGGTTTGCATTGTGTCATGTTTACACACCATGTTAACATCTCAAACATGAGCCCCATTGGTGTTCTGCGCTTACTCAGACTATTCCGTTACTATTCACCCATAAGTCAATTGGTAGTCGCTTTTATCCAAAGAAACCTGGAGTGACCATTTAGATAGACGTCCTTGCCTAGTAAGTACGTCCGGTGAGGCGCGTCTTGCCCAAGGAAGACACCCGAACCACAAGACTAACCTCTTCCAATGTGATAAATGAATTCACACTATTGTGAATCAAACATGTTAGAAAGGCATCCGTACCAATGAGCCACTTCGTTTAGCCATTTCTGTATTACTAGACATTGTTACCGCCGAGGGCAGAGTGGAACAGCTTTGTTTTATGCTCACTCTGGTGAAGTCCTGGAGGGTCTGGACACTGACCCGGGGCTGCTCCTGGATGACCGGGGGCGGGGGTGGGAGTCGGGAGGCTGGCAACGGTGTGCTGTCCACGGGAGAACCACCACCACCGCCGGCAACCTCAACTCCCATGGAACTGATGGCGTTTCCTGGAACACAACGGCACATACTCTGCTCAGATGTGTGCAAGTTGGGTTCTGTGTGGAGCCCTGAGAGCCATCCAGCACAATTAAGACCACAGGTGGAGTTGCTATGATTTACTGGTTGTCATGTCTATGAGTCAGAATAAGTGACGTGACATTTTCCCGGTGGAGTTGAAAGCTAACTAGGGCTCTTATGGACAAGTTTCCTGTTGGAGGGCAGTGATTAACATAAGCCACATGGTTCCATTCAAACAGAGACGGCATCAAAAAAGTCCTTGATTGTGTGTTCTTCCTAGAAATGGCAGCCTTCGATTAAACCGGTGTTAGACATTATCAGGTAATTGTCATCATTTTGGGGATATCTTTTTTTTTTTTGATCGATTTGACAGCACATTGTTTAAGGCACCATAATTGAAAGTATGCGTTTCAGTATATATTTAAACTAATCAATACATAAACATATTTGGCAGATACTTTTATCCGAAGCAACCATCTCGGAACGATTAAAGCATATAATCAATATTGGAACAACTACAAACTTTTAAAATGCAGTGTGAACAAGTTTACAAAGAAAAAAAGGACTGAACCGTGTGCAGTGGGGCTACAGGTGCGGTGGGGGCATGATGGTGTAGTAGTGCCTCGGGTGTTTAACTCCCAGCCGATAGGTACTGGGTTTGATCCCCAATGTCCACAGCCCAGCCTGTAGGCATCTTTGAGCTATGGATGCATAACACCCTGCCTGCTCCTTCATGTCATGTATCTGATTTCACTTGTCTCACTCTGGTTTGAAGCCTGAAAGCCTAATTTGCATACTCACACTGTGCAAATAATTGCCTGGTTTGAGTATATGCTGATGACTCTGTGCTTACGGAGGCAGGTGTTGCTGCTGAACATGTTGAGGATCTGCTGGCAGTCCTGCCACTCATTGCCGCTGGCCTCACAAGTGCACCACTGGGACACCTCTGTGCTGCTATTACTCACGTAGTTAGGGGTCATAATGGTACCTGATAAGGGGGAGAAAAAAAAACGCATATCATAGAAATACGAATTATACAAGCAAAATTGTATTTGTGCTGTTCTGAAGAGTTGTGAATACACTACGACCTTTAAATAGATGGGGTCGGTTCTATTCCTCACCTATGAGTCCCTTGTATGCCTGCAGACACCTGGCACGGCTCTCCTGCCCACAGCCCGACGGAGAGAGAAAAGAGGGCTGGCAGTTGCGCTGGAAATCTGCAAAGCGGGATCTGAAGAAAAATAACGAAGCTTAAATGGCCTTTTACTTTGAAAGCCTGGTCTGTTTCAGTGCCAGTGTTGGGCGAGCTACTTGGAAAGTGAGCTTATGCTGGGTACAAACGAGAAGATTTTATAAATTGAGAAAATGTGAGACCACACACCTAACGATGGATTAGGATACATTTAACAGTTTTGGTCATCTAGTGTGTGGAAGAAATCGGTGAGGCCAGATTGCTAAAAAAAACAAAAACGAATACCCCACAAGTAGAACCAAGTAGACCCAACATATCGGGTCTTTACTGACCAGGGTCGGAAGGGAGAAGGGGACAAAATCTGGATAATTCTTCTGTAGTGTCTACACAGCATTCACTACGAGTTCCTCTACAGTTAAAGTAGAATAACTAGCTATCCCCCAGAGAATTGTAGCAAGCTAAGCTACAGCAACAGGGCAAGAGTTGTTTACTACATAGAAGCAATTCAATTTGTTTTTACATTGAACCAACTTCAGTCCAAGTCAATACTATCTTAGTGAATAGTCAGTCAGTCAGTCAGCTAGACAGGTAAACCATGTTCAGTTCACAAAAAAAGTGTGACTCTCTGCTCCCTCCATTCCAAAACCAATTTGGCAACAAAAAAGACGGAAAAAAAACCTGTGGTCCACAACAAAAGGCAGGTGTGTGTGTGTGTGTGTGTGTGTGTGTGTGTGTGTGTGTGTGTGTGTGTGTGTGTGTGTGTGTGTAATAGTGTGTG
>JAOPUA010000152.1:5261209-5272968 GCA_027122455.1 Trisopterus luscus | reverse complement strand
TGTGTGTGTGTGTGTGTGTGTGTGTGTGTGTGTGTGTGTGTGTGTGTGTGTGTGTGTGTGTGTGTGTGTGTGTAAGCTGCTGTCCTAGGCCGGGCTGAAGTGTAGAAGTCCTGGTGCTGCCACATCAGGCACTACAGCGTGACACACACACGCTGAGACAGCCGAGTAATTGCCGTCCAACTTTCCTCCTCCTGCTCTCTCCGTAGAGAACTGGAGATGGGGGGGGGGGGAGGGGGCGAGAGAGTGGATGTGTAGTGCACTCTGGTGGAAGACAGGGAGGGAGAGAGGGAGTCATGCTGAGAGGGAGGGAGAAAGCACCAAAGAGAGGGAGGGAGGGAGAGAGAACATAGAGATGTAGAGAGATGGAGAGTAAGAGACAGAGGAATATATACATATATATATACAGTATATACGTATATATATATGTATATATGTATGTATAGAAATAAAGGGTATAGACGTAAGGGACAGACCTAGAAGTACAGAGCGAGAGAGAGAGAGAACTGGAGGTAGAGAGAGAAAGAGAGAGAGAACTAGAGGGAGACAGAGAGAGAACTGGAGGTAGAGTGAGGGAGACAGAGAACTTAGAGGGAGAGAGAGAGAGGGAGAACTGGAGGTAGAGATAGAGGGAGAGAACAAGAGGGAGAGAGAGAGGGAGAACTGGCGGTAGAGAGAGAGGGAGAGAACCAGAGGGGGAGAGAGAGAGGTTGGAGAGGAAGAAGAGTGCGAGGAAGAGCAGGAGAGATAGCGAGACTGTTACGCAGCTATCCAGGGTGGAACACGCAGGACCTGTTTAGACCTTTTTATGCTTTTTGGTAGTTTGTGGGGACATTTTTAATTTCTTCCGTGAAATGGATCTCTGATGAAGAGCAGGAGGAGGCAACAATTTATTTTGGGCGCGTTGTTTTGGAACAAGGTCGTTCCTCCAAGGGATTCTCCAGCCCAGCCGGAGAACACTGGGATCCCCTCAAAACTGCAACCAGCATAGTACTTTAAACTGCGCAAGTATACTGGAGTATCTTCCACTAGCATTATAGTGTAATACTGCTCAGATCATAGAACAATACTTTATAATGTGAGGAGTATACTGGAATATCTTCCACTAGTGTAATACTGCTCAGATCATAGTACAGCACTTTATACTGTGAGGAGTATACTGGAGTACCTTTCACTAACTGTATAGTGTATTAATACCAAGATGAAAGTTCAACACTTTAAACTCTGAGTATAAGGAAATACTTTCCTCTAGCAGTATTGTGTTATACTGGGTGACAATAATACTTTCTGATATTGTATTTGTCCCACTAGAAGTATAGTGCAATGCTGTCTTATTACAATATAACACATTATATGGTAGAGATTACTTACTGTATTGTGTCAAATGTTTGACTTGACCTTGTCTAAAGCTATGTTTACAGATTGAGTAAAAAAAGATAAAAGATAAATAGTTGCAACGATCAAATGGTTAATATATTTTGAGCACTCTTTCAAATGGAGCTGGTTGTTTGGATTCATATTACCTGTTTTAGTAAGCCATGATGTCGTGACTCCTAGCTTAAAGAGCTAAATTCGCTACAGAACTTCGGTGGTTGGACATTTTTTGAGAGAAGACGAGACTAGAATAGCTAGCATACCAACTGCTGTGTTGTTGGGATGTAAACGACGGCGGTTGCCAAATCCTGCGCCGGAGCTATCAACCAGTTTTGACCAGTCATGTTGCTGTCGGTGTGGTACGCCAAAAAGATGGGCTCTCGTTTTATCCACAATGTGCGTAAGGCCCGGGGTCAGCATCAACGCCTGATGGTAGGAACCCTGTGGATCATGTTAGCATTGCTTTAAATAAACTAGCGCGTGTTTCAACTATTACTGCTATGTTTAAGATTTTAAAAAGTAAAAATACAGAAAGAATACGGTGGTGGTGGAGGTTCATTGACATTTTTGCTTTGAACTTCAATCCTACATCTGTGTGGTTGGCTGAATATCACGTGCCACGTATCCGATATGTGTTCAATCACAAACGACACAAAACCAATGCTGCTCAACTAATAAGAAATAGGGAGACTGAATGCACATATGATCAGAGTTGTGGATAGATTCATATATGCTATTCATATTCAAGGCCAAGGCCAATGGTACCAGAAGACGCCCAAACTTCAAGACATCAACATCCATGAGCAAACACATTTAATTAGGGCTGCACTACCCTAAGGTCAAGACCGTCTGGAGTATGTTGTTTTGGCTCATTTATCTGTATTTAATTATTTATTTATTTACAGTGGCCCTCTTTATTTCTTTCTTACTCTCTTCTTGATGTCTTTCAGTCTTCCCTTCTTTCTGTCTGTCTTTCTATTTGTCTGTCTGCCAGTCTGTCTGACTGTCTGTCACTGTCGGCCTGTCTGGATCTCACTCCACTCCACTAACCCTGCCACTTCAATGACCTCTCTCCCTCTCATCCCCTGCTTTGTCTCCCTCTTCTTCCTACCCTATTTCTTCATTGTTTCATCTTCGTCACTGACAGAAGCCTGGCTCTTTTTTTTCGTCTCTGTCCGTCTATCTATCCAGATCTCACTGTCTCTTTAATAGTCCCTCTCCCCTTTAAACCCCTTATTTTCCCCTCTCTCTCCCTCTCTTTCATCCTCTCTTCATCTCTGACACTGACAGGGGTACGCTCTGTGTTCAGGATGGCAGGAGAAAGCCTTTTCATGTAGCTCATGTAGCTTAGCCACAGAGTCGCCCCCTCTGTCCAACCCACGCGCCTCCATATTCAGATAGACACTGGGATACGTTCTGACATTGCAGAGTTACACTGGATTTGATTAACCAAGTTACTGGTGTTGTTATCCTTTTTTCAGGGACACCCAGGGATACTCCTTAGGGTGTTTTAATATCAATATTTATATTCAATATATTTAATTCAATGCATTCATTTGTATGGTTTTAATTACGCATTAATCCAACCAACACATTAGGTAGTAATCACAGATCAATCAAAATGGATAAATAATTGTATTACCAATCCTTATCCTTATCCATTGCCTTATCCTTACCTTAGAATTTATTTATGTATACATATATAAATATTTATACGTATGTCATACTTGGTATCCATGGTTAATAATTTTTTATAATATTTGTATAGTATATCCCCTCTATGTGTACAGAGGATGCCCACATAGAGGTTCATCACATGCATGCAGCGTTTTACTGTGTTCATTTCCTAAAGCTCACACACATATACTTTGTGACTCTGCTACATGTGATGCAAGAATTATAGTTGCTGAGAAATTGCAGTTTGGTAAGAATGAAGACTTCCAAACCATTTGTATTTTGACAGAAAAATAAAGAGAATAACAGACAGACAGAGATGGGAGAGAGAAACAGAGAGCTAGCTAGAGAGACATACAGTATGTATAGATAGAGAGAGATAGAGAGAGAGAGCGACAGAGGGAGAGATTGAGATTCCCCATAGGGAAAGCGTTGGGCTGGGCTCAAATTTCTGTCTGCTCCACCCATTCTATCCATCTGTGGATGAGGGACACTTTGACGTAATACTCAGTCCTGGCCCCTGCCATTGGACATTGGACAGTCCTAGCACCTGCCATTGGGCACCGGGCTTAAGGTCCGAACCCATCTCAGAACAAACCAATACGTCCTCTAGAAAAATAGAAAAAAAAATAGAATAGAATAAAAATGAAAAGTGACAAATGCGCGAGTGAGAGAGAGAGAGGTGAGCATGAAAGAGAGACTGCAGGTCAAAATACACCACTTTGTCAATGAGCCTGTAATTCCATTGACCTGTTGTCCTGTCATTCGCTGCATCACCTTCTTCCTCATTCATGATGATCTTGAGTGCTGTCACTGTTTATTACTCTCAGATTTCACAATGTACCACTTCAGCACTGACCCCATGAGCCACATGTTTATGAGGAAACTAGTAACCACAACTTTATTCATCTGTATTGGGTCACACAGGTAAATCACAATGGCTGGGTCCCCAGGACATTATTTTAATAAAGGTGTTTAAACGTTGAAGACCTTGTCATTCATTGGATTGTGTCCTCTTGTCAAAATTGTGTGTTGTCATCTTCGTGAATTCACCAATCTACCAGGGCAGACTAACTAACTATCAGAGCTCTCTGCTAATTCATTGACCAAGAGACTGAGATAACAGGCATTCATGTTTTAAATGTCAATCATCAGTTGTAATTGTTGTATTGTTGAACGGGGAGATCCAGCTAGCTAGCTGCTCTAATCGCATCCAAGATTTCTTAACGTTTTTTTTTTCTTTTCTCCCACAGGGAAATTCTCCCCCAATGGTTGTGAACACTGACACACTCGACGGCTCGCCATACGTAAGAGTTCTGTTGAAGCCTCCTCATTTAAAAATACCTAGATTATGATAGAGTTATGTATTGTTTATGGGATGGAGTTTGGGGTCATTTTGTCACTTTCATGCCAGTTACAGATCGACATGCTACCTAGGTGGTGAATTAAAATGTGTTATACACACTGTATGCTCTGACTAGATTCCATCTTAAAATTTTCCATCTTAAATTTGACCAAACAGAGAGCCACTCCTATAACCATGGTTCATAACTATCCCTCCCTCTGACACCACAACGCTGGTAACTGTTTTCTAGGTCAGAGACCATAACAAGTTTCATAATTCCATCCCTCTTCTGGGATTGGCTTAATTTCCGCCACGTAGCTTGTGTGTCACTTACTTGTTTAGCCAGAAGGCGAACTGGGCTGTAGAAGTGGTGTTCATTATCAGGTACAAGCCAAGTACAGGACCAGCTCTGAATACATATACCCTCCATGGAGTATGGGAAACACACAGTGTCGTTATTTTCTGTTTTTGAAACTCCCTTGGCAATAACATGTTGTTTGATTAGCTACACACACAGATAAAAAAAATGACAAAAGCAGAGTTCAATACATTTTATAGCAGTTTAATTTGCAACACACAGGAGCAAACTGAAAAACTGAAAAAACATGTCCACTACATTGTTTTGCAGTGAAGGGCTGATGGTTATGACTTGTTTATCATAAAAAATGTCAACATTACAAAACCCTGTTCAACAGTAACTGATGTGTAATAACTGTTTTCATCTTAATCAATTGACCAGTATGTGTATAATCATCATCTGCGCAGGTGAATGGAACGGAAGGAGAAATCGAATATGAAGAGATCACATTGGAGCGAGTGAGTTCCTCCCCGTGAGCTTTGACACCTGAACCTTAGCCTCTCTATTTATTTCCACATGCTCATCTTTGTCAGCCACACAATTCTGATGCTATTGATCATGGAGTTATATTTCCAATACGTATATAGCCGAGCATAAAACACCAACGCTGCTTAAGGTAGCTCAGGGGGCTAATGTTATCATGAATGATGGCTAAGGGCAGGGCAATTGTGGCTATGGTGTTCTGTGTCCGGTCACTAGTGTCCACGGTCTGCCTACTGGTAGGCTGTGGATATCAGAGATCAAATCCATGAGCAAGATGCCCCAAGATGCCCCCCTGTGAGTTCATTTCATTGGATAAAAATCCTCTCCTGAGCAACTAAATATTAATTAGTATGTTTATTGGTGACTCACTTTGACCTACTTCACTGCTACCCGCCTAGCTCACTGTTGGTGCTGTGTACGTCTCACCCCCAGGGGAACTCAGGTCTGGGCTTCAGCATCGCCGGGGGAACCGACAACCCCCACGTGGGCGACGACCCCAGCATCTTCATCACCAAAATCATCCCTGGCGGCGCGGCGGCTCAGGACGGCCGTTTGAGGTGAGACCCACAATGCATTGCTCTCAGGCTGAGATCCTGAGCTTAACCAGAACCTAACCCTAACTTCTGCTTCTGTCTAGACTATGCGTGACAAGAGGTAATTAGTTTTTTATTCTACAATTTTAAAGTCTATATGTATACATTCTGTATTCTAATTCTTACATTATCTAGCAGCCA
Source organism: Trisopterus luscus (assembly GCA_027122455.1). Classification (NCBI taxonomy): domain Eukaryota; kingdom Metazoa; phylum Chordata; class Actinopteri; order Gadiformes; family Gadidae; genus Trisopterus; species Trisopterus luscus. Next base: position 5,267,003 of record JAOPUA010000152.1, on the reverse strand, counting down.
CAACAGGATAGCATCGTAATAATTAGCTTTTCCATTGCGATAGTATGCTTGCACATGTCACATGTTTAGTAATGTTCATAACCTGTGATGCTCTTGACGTTAAAACAGGATAGTGTCGTGGTTAAGGTGTTTGTCAACCAGCTGAAATGTTTTCGGTTCAAACACAATTCTCCACAGTCATACTGTGTGCATCTTTTATTCACAATTCCTCACCACCATCGGCACCTTAAAGACATAATCGTACAAATGCTCTCTAAGTCTCTCTGAATACAACGTTCTGCTTAATAACAAAATAGCAAAATGTGAAAAAGAAAAAGTACGTATGATCTCTCTGCCATGTTCAGGATCCATATTATACGCTTTGCATCAACAAAATCCATGAATTATTTGGCTGGTGTCAGCAGCTGCTCTGCCTCCATGTGCGGTTCCCTTGGTTCTCTACACACGGGACTGTCACTCCTTTCCTTTGAATGCCATCGTTCTCCTCCTGAATGTAGAACACGATATAGACATGCACTAGAGAACATCAGGGATGGTATGGCTGCATGTTTGCAGATGTGGCGAGGTAGCCACTGTATTTATAAATAGATCTGGCATATGTCGTATCTTTCATACTTGGATGCTCAGAGTAAATGGGTTACTGAGCCGTGCAAGGTTTAAAAATGCAAACTTACAAATACAAACAAACTTTACTTACAATGCAAACTTTTAGAAATGCAAAGTTTACGTGCAAATCTGGGGTATCTGAAAACATACAAAGAGTATGTTTTTGTGGGACAGTGTGGGAAACGTTACCAATGCTGAGAGCTAGTCTTAAAAGGTTCACATGTCGCTTCACATCGTGTAAAGAAAACCTTTTGAGGATTACCTTGCCGCGTCACCCGGTTATCAGTCATTTCACATTTTCATTGTGGAAGTTCTTTGTGGCAATCCTCAGGGTGGGGTGTTGCAGGCAGCCCAGAAGGTGACAGGTTAACCCTCACTTGACCCATGTGTGTGCACAGTTTGATCGATGTCAAACACAGCCCCTCGATGGCTCTTTACAGCCATCGTGTAAAAGCCTATTAGAAAGATATTAGAAAAGCGTGCGTCCTGCTGCTGCACTGGGTTGACTTTGAATACTACAGCCAATCAATGTGTGGGACTAAAGAAGGTCATTATCAATTAAGGCGACAGATTTAATTCTGAAATAAGTAGTAGTCACAATGGTTTGAACAACATGAAGTAAAAAAAACCACTACAACACAAAAGAGATGGACATTCAACGCAAGGGGAGAATTGCGTGTGCATAGCTGTTAGATCCAAAAGGCCCCACATATGTGATGGCAGTTCTCGTATCAGAACAATCAATATCTCCCAGCCAGCATGTTTTTTAAACAATGGGAGGCAGAATGGTGGCCCCAATCCGAAAGGTTCTGGGTTCGATCCCCAATGTCTGCAGCAAATCTCTAGAAATCCCTAAGCAATATGTCTTAACCCTACCTGCTACTTAAATTCCTTTCTCTCTATTAACTGTCTGACCCCTACCTGCTCCTGATTGACCTGTCTCTGTATTCACTGTGTGTCCCCTACCTGCTCCTGAATTACCTGTCTCTGTATTCACTGTCTAACCACTACCTGCTCCTTAATGATGTGTCTCTTTATTCACTGTAAATCAATTTAGATAAATTGACTCATTCCCTAAATTGAAATAGTAAATACTAAATCGAGATACTCTACTAGATCGAAAGAGGAATGATCTTTTGAGAGAAAATGCTTCACCGTTCCCTGGTCCCTATAAGCTGATGTCTTTTTAGCCATCACATGACTCACACCTCAGATACATCCCTGGATCCCAGTATCAGGGGGCGAGAGATGTGAGAATCTATCTTTAGGTTGCTTCAGCAAAAGCAACCTCACACTTTGGATAAAATTAGACGTTGGAGTACATCTTACCCCCTGGGTGGTGATGAGATACACCGTCAGACTTTATGATCACTTTAACTTTAAGGCCCTGTCTGCCCACTCTAATAAAGGGTACATCTGAAAAAGAAAAAAGTATCTTTAGTTTCTGTGATTGTCTTGCAATACAACAGAGCTTTAGTTAAAATGGTTAAGCGCATGTGAGGAGGCATGCACCGAAACAGGAGCGCTGTTCAGGGTCCGTTATTGAAACCATCCGTACAGATGACAAGCCCCAGAGAGGAGAAACTGTTTATACATTCAGCCGGCGTGGCGGTGGACGGTGACCTCCGCTGAACTCGTCCCCTTCTGTTGTGCCGCGTCCTCAGCGTGAACGACTGCATCCTGTTTGTGAACGACGTGGACGTGAGGGAGGTGACCCACAGCCAGGCGGTGGAGGCGCTGAAGGAGGCCGGGGCCATCGTCCGCCTCTATGTCCTGCGGAGGAAGCCTGCGGCCGAGAAGGTCACCGAGATCAAACTCATCAAGGGACCCAAAGGTTTGTGCGTGTGTGTGCGTGTGTGTATGTGTGTGTGTGTGTGTGTGTGTGTGTGTGTGTATTACAATGGTAAACACCAACTGTTATGCCAACGTCTGTCATTATGTTATTTTTTTGCATCTTGAAGTTGCCTTTACTCGACACTCTTCTCCCCCTCTCTCTCTCTCTCTCTCTCCCCCCCCCCTGTCTCTACCTTTCCCTCTCATCTCCTCCAGGGTTGGGTTTCAGCATCGCTGGAGGGGTGGGGAACCAGCATATACCAGGAGACAACAGCATCTATGTCACCAAGATCATCGAGGGCGGGGCCGCCCACAAAGATGGCCGCCTGCAGATTGGGGACAAGATACTGGCGGTGAGCCCCCCTTCTTTATTTGACGTATGAAGCTATCCACCCCCCCCCACACTGTGGGCATCCCCGTTCTCTGCATGGACACTGACTCTATTCAGTCAATCAAACTTTATTTATATCTACAACAACAACAATAACAACAACAATATGTATTTGAGAAAGTAAGCATTTAAAAAAAAAAAATAGGTTCATAGGTACAAGTCAAAGCTTCATTTGACTTGAAGTTGATGACAGTACTCGATAAGAAGAAAGCTGAGCTAAAAATGTCTGTTTAAAGATTTGGTTCCCGCTCAAGGTAAGGTTATATATATCAACAACCAAAACATCCAGAAACAAAGAGAAGCGTGCTGTGTGTGCTATAACACGATGATTTGGAGAGAAAAAAAATGTAAAGCTGTAATTTTCATGGCTGGAGCTGACATTCATGGATATGTTAAGCTATGTGTAGGATGGGGGCTTGAAGCCCATTATTTCCCTGGTACCTTGCTGCCACCCGATGGACAAAGCTGGAACTCCAGTTAGCCTGTGATTAGCAAGCTGAAAATAATTAAAAATAGTTTTTACCAAATGATGTCTTAGTAGTTTCAATAAAGCATTCCATAAATAAATAAAGCATGCGTGGGGGATAAAAGGATAGCCAACGTAGCTACATGCTAATGCTTACTTTACTGGTGCCGTTGAACAGTACGATTCTATAACTATATAACTATAAGCGCGCTACATGCTTATGCCTACTTTACTGACTTTACCTAACTGGTACAGGTGAACAGTGTGGGCTTGGAGGACGTGATGCACGAGGACGCGGTGGGCGCTCTGAAGAACACGGCCGAGGTGGTGTACCTGCGCGTGGCCAAGCCCAACAACCTGTACCTGACCAACTCCTACAACCCCCCAGACCTCACCAGCAGTGAGTTCACCCTGCATGGTTTAAACACGACGCAAAAAGACAACAACAACGTTCTCTCTCTCATTTACCTATCTCCCTCTACCCTTAATGGCCTCACCGGCACTAAGGCTCTCTCTCTCTCTCTCTCTCTCTCTCTCTCTCTCTCTCTCTCTCTCTCTCTCCCTCTCTCTCTCCCCGCCCCTCCAGTTAGGTATAGCAGTAGAGTTTCAAGGTTGATGGTGTAACAGCCGGGAGGAAAGTTGTTGTACTGCTGTGAGTGCACATGAGCACAGCTCCCTGAGCTTCAGTGATTGACACATTATAACGACACGTGGCTCCCATGACTTTGTAAAGTTATTGTTGCTCAGCGGTGAAGCAATTATCTTTTGTGACCTTTTACCAACTATTTTTTGCTAGCCAGAGAGTGTGTGTTTAACTATATCAATATGGATGGTTACATTTAGGTCTAAGTTTGACAGGGTTAAATTTGGGGTAAGAGATTATTACGCTGAGGTATGTAGTGGAACGTTTAAGGTTAGGGGTGTTTACATTTTGTGTATTTTGAGGTTAGAGATGGCTACATTTTTGGTATTAGGTTAAAGGTGATTCGCTTAAAGTATGTTGAGGTATCAGGTCAGAAACGGCTAGGTTACAGTATTTAGTGTGGTTAGGATCCAAGGACTGTCGTAATGGCTTCCAGCAGTGTCTGTTTAGTGTCTTCCTTCAAAAGCACAACCTGGGCTGCATTTATAGCTATGAATACCGGGGAAGTGTTTCACGTCAAAATTCTCCTCCAGGTGTTTCACAGATATACCGTAAAAGTGATGTGTCAGGGTTTTTTTTTTGGAGGACAGGAAAAACGCAATGGTAAAAACAGATTTGTCGAACTCACATCTAAGACTTGGGGGGAAGAAGTGGCATGTGCTTCTTGTTGAATAGTGAAACCAGGTGTTCCACAGGAATGTGTTCATGCTGCCGGGAGTTTTAGAAAAGTATGCGGTGAAGACATCTGTTTTAGTGGTGCTGCGACTCAGAGACTACACAGAACCCTGAAAGAGAAGCTAGCAGGTTCATTAACGTGTGGGGGGGGGTGCCTGTAGCAAATCGATTTTGAAAATTACACATTTTAAACCGTTTTTAGAACCGTGCTCACACTATAGATGGGCTCCAGCCTTATCCTTATTTTATAATGATTTACAAACCGTTTTCCTACCAGAATTAATATCACGTTAAAGTTACATTATGTGAAATGAGATGCTATAATCCTACATCTAGAAAAACTATTTTAGATATCATTTTTAAATCCATTTGCTACATACTTTCCCCACTTTGAATAACCTGCAAATTGCTCTTTGTATCTACCAACGTTTCCCCAATGTAGTATCTTATACCTGTATGTTGTGCAAGATTATATATTTATTGACTTTATTTATTGATTCCTGAAGGGAAGTATCAGACATGTAGTCGATACTGTCAATTATATATCTTGTATGCTATGCAGTACCTGGTTTGTAACTGGCATGATGCTGAAATATCTTTCTTTTGTTTAATTTGCAGCATATTCTCATATGGACACGGACCTCAGCCACCCCAACTACCTTGGCTCGGATTACCCACAAGCTCTCACTCCCACCTCACCCAGCCGCTTTTCCCCTGTGCTGCACGGCATGATGGGAGACGAAGACCTGCCCAGGTAATTAAGAGGACACCAACACCAATGGCTTGGGAAAGGTGGCTGCTTTGTTTCCTTAGATTCTCCTCTCTACTGCTAACTCCCAAAGCCCATGGGAGCAAGTAACAAACAATTAAGAACCGTAACTCATAACTGTGTGACCCTGACCCTGGCTGGATGTGCAGGTTGAGGGCGGTTGCTTCGGGTTGGTTGAGGTTGGTTGAGGTTGGTTGAGGTTGACGCTGCCTTAGGTGTGTGAGTGGCGTGGTATTAATCTTCTTAAGTGCTACAGGTGACCACAGAGGGGAGAAAGTACCCAAATAAATACACTCTGTTTACCATTTGCGGAGGGGCTATATAATGTTAGCAATTCATACATACATTTTAATTGAAGCTTGAAAAACTGTTATATACTTTAGTTAAAAATGCATAAGAAATGGATGTTTT
>JAOPUA010000152.1:5106202-5118731 GCA_027122455.1 Trisopterus luscus | reverse complement strand
ACTGTCTGACTGACTGCCAATGATAGCGTTACATCATAGATATAAGGTTGCACTTTGGGATATAGCCTGCTAGGCTAGGTGTGTGGAGCAGGATCAGAGTAATGCTTAGGCTACGGTGTCTGACTCCCAGCCGGGGGTACCGGGTTCGACAGCACACGTCCACAGCATATCCTGCAGATGCATTATGTTTAAATGAATTAACGTAAAATATAGTATTACTGTATGATTACACTATCTTTTCATTATTTTATAATTTAAAAAAATTGTCATGTCATTTTATTTCCTACTTTGTATCTATCATTAAATAGTATTCCAAAAACGATCATTTTAGAAGTGGCTTTGTGTCGGTGGCTTTTCTGACATATCTGACCTGTGGTTCCTTCGCGGCGGGGAGCAGCGAAGAGATGCCCCTGTTTGGCTCATTGGAGGTGCTGTTGCTGGACGACAACCAGCTCATGTCCGACGTCTTCCACTGCCTCTCCCGCTTCACACGGTCAGGCATGTTCACGGTCATCTGCTGTTGGTCATAACAGCTTAGCTTTAATACAATTCAACTGCTGTGTTGTCTGTGTACATATCCAGGCTGCAGCATTTAAACCTCCAGGGGAACAACATCTCTGAGATCCCCTTCACGCTGCCCGATGAGGATGGAGATGGAGGTCAGTTCAGCAGCAAGCTGAAGACGTTGTCATCTCATTTAATACTACTTAATACTTATACTTTTGTGAAGTTGCATTGTGGACCTCAACCAAAGACCTTGTGTTTCTCAATCTTTTCTGATTTTGTTTTTCAAACTAGCCCAGACTGGGTCAAATCAAGGTGGTTTCTTGGGAATATTACAGGTACATACGTTTGTTAATTGATGGTCATCTTTAAATGACTTGAATATATATTTAGTGCATCAAAATGTCTCACGTAGCCTAGTGTTGGTGAGGTGGAGTCCAGCCTACCACTCCCACAGCTCCAGTTCCTCAGCTTGGCTCACAACAAGGTCAGTTCACAAAACCCTGTTAGAATGTCCCCCTGAGCAGTTGTTACGCACAATGTGTGTACGTGAGGTCCTCAGAGTGTGTGTCTTGTCACTAGATTGCAGAGGAAGAAGCTCTTCTGTCTGCTGCTCTGTTTCCAAGCCTTACTGAGCTGGTCATCCACAACAACCCTCTCACCACTCAGAGAACCGGTATGCTTCTAGAACACGCTTCTAGAAAACACTCTCTGTTGAGCTGTAGGCCTACTCTTCTCTCTGAGAATGAGAAAGTACTTTCAAATGGGATACTATAGCGTTTAACTAATAGTGTCAGCAAAATGACTCATGTAAAGGGAAGTCTTTCTGTTTTACTTGGAAGTTATGTTAATGTTGTGTGATTGGCATGCAGAAATACTTAACTTCATTTTGTGACCTCATCCCAGGCGACCCTCCTCTACTGACGTACCTGCTGAGTGTGAGACGGGGGGTCAGAGTGAAGCGCACCGACCGACCGGAGGTGAGAAAGCCCTCTGTGATGCTGCCGGACAGCTTTAAACAGAAGGTTGGTGCTCTAAGTCTTTGAGAGAAAAGTGCCTACTGCTGTTATTGTTACTGGTTATTTATTGTCATCACACCGGGGTGTGATGTCTTGTCTCGAAAGTACTTACGAATATTGTCTTGGTTTTCAGGGCTAAAATCCTGATTAAACAGATTTCAGCTAAATTTTTGTTGAAAAATGTTTTCAGTGTTTTCAATGTTTTCAAAAATGTTTTCAAAAATGTTTTCGGTCATTTAAAGAATAGAGAGAGATTGTAAACGTGAAGGTTAACTGAAATGAACGTGTCTTTGATGTTTTTGGTTGTGTAGATTAGAAGTGACGGGCGAATTGTAAAAAGGCCATGGTTAACAGATCGACGCCATTACTCTCCGCAAGAGAGGGAGAGGCAGGGCTTCCCCAAGGACCCAAGCTCTTCTCAGGTCAAGGAGAGGGAGAAGAACGACATGAGAGATGGGGTCACAGAACGTCCAGATGCAACCAAACATCAGGAAGAATCTTTCTTTGTTACGAAGGTATGGAGGTTTTTTCATTTATGTTTTGCTATTCCAATCCAGCAGTATCTTGCACCAAGGATGCCTACAGTTAGAAAGACTGTGAACACTGGGGTTTGAACCCTAACCACTAAACTATCTGGCCCTGATCTGATTTTATCCACAAGAACTCAAATTTGCATCAAACAGGCTAGTTTTGTTTTCCTCAATTGATTTCAGAATCACGTTCTTCACGTTCTTCTCTCATCTCCAGCCAGAAGACCTTCACGACAAGGAGTTCAAGAGTGAGGCCACCGCCAACGCAAAGAACACGGAAAACAAAGGAAACTCTGTCGCGGTTTCCGAAAAATCTGGAGACGACGACATTTTAATGGATGTGAACAGCAGAACGGCGGATGTGGTGGAGGCTACTGGTGAGACATGAGTGGAGGGTTGGCTGTCTGTGATTAAAACCTCTCAACACTGGCAGCGGCCGACTTACTGACAAGCTTCCTCGGGCTGACAGGAACCCAAAATGCCGTGAGAATGGCAATGCAGACGCTTGTGTGTAGAGACGTGAAAACAAAACCACCATACCACCGCAGGCAAACACACACATCCACGGAGCCAAGGGTACGGGTTCATTCACTCGTTCATTATCAACTTCACTTTGATATGGAATCCTATAAATATGAAATAATATGGAATATAAATGTATTATAATGGAACTGAAAAAACTGTGACAAACATAAAACTATATTATGTAAAATAAATGTATCATGTCATCCTGTAAATGAAGGGTTAGAAACAGAAAAACATAATAATTTTTCTCCATATCACTTTATTTGTCTTACACCCCTGAAGTCGGTGAAGATGCAAGGTGAGAAGGCAGAGGGCAACAACAGCAATGACACAGTCAGGAACCTCCTCTAAGTACGTAAGAACACCACATGAAGACGTAGAAGAAGTATCAAGCAGTATTAAGCAGAACAGAATAACAGAGAATAACAGAAACAGGGAGCGTCACAGAAAATAACTTCAGCCTGAAGTTATTTTCTTTTCTTTTCTCAGAGAATAACTTGAGGCTGAGGTTATTCTCTCTCTGCCTATTGTGTGTTTTCGACAGGCAGTGTCTCAGACGACGGGCCGATCCACGAGCAAGTGGACAGAGAAGAGGTATCCCTATACTGAGGGGAACGTGTGGAAACTAAAATACGAGGGAGGCCAACACGTGCATTGAGAAGGAATAACGTCTTCACTTTTAGTTCTTACCGAATATATTAAGTGTGACCGTTTTATCTTAAGAAGCGTTATTCAGTCTGAGCCTATATTATGAACACTAGATTTAATTAATACAAAAATTCTTTCTGTATTGAATAGAGAGATGAGATCAATGCACTATCGTTTATTCAATGGGATAGTACTGAGCATTAGGGCGTTGTCTTCATTACAGGGCTTCTACATCGTGACTTCACATCGCAATAAGCACCACCGTTATGGGAGCACAGGAGCAGGAGTGTTAGTTACAGTTAGGTAGTAATCATTTTTGGGTAATTTATTATCAGTAATATATAAAGTAAGTGAAATTATTGGTCATTATGGCGTGACATTGTCGTGTTTGAAACAGCCAGTGAGAGCACAGTGTTTGGCATGTGAGATGTGGCAAAACAAAATGTTGTTATTAGTCATGGTTATGGTATATTTGCATTGATTTAGCATGCAACAAATCTCTTAAGACCTCTCAATGTGACAGAGTTTCGCCAACAAAAGTTAAATCATGCATTCTAATGTCCAATCCCTATAGACAGTAAAGCCCATTCTCCAGCCATATGTGTGTTTACTCTTTCTGTGCATATCCTTTCTTTCCATCTGAAAGTAGAAAAGGAAATGTACCCTTCAACCCAGTGTTCAACTGCAGGCCACGTCCTTGTTTCCTCGTTACATCCCTTTCTATTAGCACAACACAAGTAATGACGTGTTTTCATTCATTGACAACCAAATAACACATCATTATGGGCATGTTTCACCCATGTGTTGCAGGTCCACAAACCTTCATTGCCAACTCCTCTTTTTGCTGTGGCTTTATGTAATCCCTCGTCGTAAAGCAAGACAGAAATACCCAATAAAAACATGTTCCATGAAGTCGTTTGAGTGCAAACCTTTAACTCTCTGGTCTCGTCTGTCTAATTAAGCAAGGAAGCCTTTCCTATTGACACCTTTGGTTTCCACACCGTGTTCCCTCCTTGGCCTTTGACTTGGCGGCTCTCGCTCCCACATGATTGTAATTATGGATCCACTGCGTGGACGGCAGATGTGGAATGCTCCCCTTAGCCCAGGTGGTATAAATCAATGTGTATTCTGAACGCAAACCCAGCCTTTTAACGTCATGGCATCTGTGAATGACGCTTTGAATATGAAATACTTTATTGCTTGTGTTGGGGCCTCCTAAGGTAGAAGTGAATAATAAGTTGGCTGCTTTATCGCTGTCTGTTGTCATGTATAAAAAAAACAATAACTCTTCCTTCACAGGATCAAGTGTTCTTATCTTATCTTAAGAGTAGTCTTTTGTGTATGAAAGCATCAGAGGAGGGGTATATATATATGTCATTTGTTGTTGTTTTACAGAAGAGATTAAATAAACACAGACCATGTATTTATGGAACCTTTTCATCCAATTCTATGTTAATCTAAATCACTCTGATTTCCTATACAATATGCTCTTGAATAACAAAATGACAATACATTTCAGTGCTCTTGTTCATTGTCTTATAGGTGAGAAAGAACAAGTTTGCAAAAGCATGAGTTGGTTTAAAGCCGACGATTTGACATGCTTGTTTCCATCGCACTGAGGTCAGGATTTGAATTCCGTTGTTTGTGCCAGGTCGAGCAACTAGGCCAGGAAACCGTATCTAGACCTACAGTTGGATACAGCAGAAAACAGCCCACTCTTGCCTTTCAGAGACACTGAACATTACACGTTAAGTACTTATTATTCTACCGCTCCAACGACTTCAGAATCGTATGGGCATTACTTCTAGCCAAAACGCATGTCCATGGCCAGTCAGTCTGTACTTAAAATATAAATTTTGCAATTTATAAAGCGGTTTATAGCGCGGTTTTCAAGGAGCTGCGACCACTCAAAGAGAAGCTTAATGTATGCCTCTCATTTGATGACAACATGAATACTTTTCGTTCATTTAAAAACAAGTGTTCGTACAATTACATCAACATTTGTATTTGAAAATAATACTGCAAACGCATCGCCTTGTTAAATCTCATCACCATAGCCACATACCTAGTGTCACAGTAGCTGTTGTTGGAGCAACTTCGTCGTTAATGGTGCAGTCTAGAATTTAGTGGTGTCTAGAGGAGGGATTTTTTCCTAATCTTAAATTATCTGCTGGCCTCACAGAGTGAGGATGCATGTGGCCCGCGGGCCGCCAGTTGCCCATCCCTAGTCTACGGTATGAAGACCAAAACATCACCAAAACATCTAATCTAAGTGTAAAATATTGCAATGAATGGCAGAGTGTGTATGAGGGGGATTATGACGAGTGGGCGTACATTCTTAACTACCTCCATGTTTTGGACTTGTACATTTTATGTTGTTTCCCTCTCTGATAACTAAAAGTAGGATCAGTATCACTCTTTCGGAGAAAGATAATATCCAAAACGAAACTGTACACTCATGTTATGTTATCAAAAACAAGCTATATGCAAGTACCGGAGTAGAAGTTAACATTGGCTAGTAACGCAGAGTGCTATTGAGGTTAATAATAACTAGAATTATTGCTATGTTATATATATATATATATATATATATTTATTGATATATATATTGATATATATAATAGATAGCGATAATTATAGGTCTATAATGTACAAAGAATGTACCGCTATGGACGCAAAGGGAGGACTTCGTTGAGCATGTCAATACATTATTATGTACATGTATATGGACTAGGACAAAGATAACCCATTGTGATTGGTTAAACCGATTTATTAGCTGGCTACAGCCGTCTAAAATCTACCTTGGTGCAATTAACATAAATGCCGCTTTTTTTTTTGCGCAAAAGAGGCCAGTACAGGCTACCGTAGTCCTCACCCCCCCTAGTGCTAATCGATTCTACACATTGGACTGTGGTAGTGGTATGGCGATATCTTCAGTAATAAGCGGTTAGTTTCTCCAGAGATACAAACAGTGCCGCCACCGACAACCAGTTCGTCACATTCATGATACTGCAAGTGCAAGGGCTTATCAATTACCATTGTGAAATATACATTTATATACAACAAAATATACATTTATTTACATGGCTTATTTGCAATTTGACCATGTCATCAAAGGGTTAGCAAACACTTTGTAGTTCGTTTATACTTTTGTGTAAACAAATATGCAGGGAATACTTGAGGAAAGTGTTAAATACATACATATTGATGAGCAGGAGACATTCCTCCAGAAGCACGAATGGGGAAAAGGTCAGGCATCAGCACAATTCTACTGGTCCGATCTCAGGACACAGATGAGTCAGAGAGGGAGGTTGTGCGAAAAAAAAAGAGACCTTGTGTGTGTGTGTGTGTGTGTGTGTGTGTGTGTAATATTTGTTTTTGTAGTGTATGGACATGTGATGTGTTTGAGTGTGTATGTGCATGCAATGTTTCCAGTGTGTGTGCGGTATGTGTAAAAGTTGTGCGCGAGGGCATGCGTGTGCTAACATTGTTTGAAAGCTCACATCTGGAACAATCAGCATTGGCAACAGCAATCAGACCAGAGAAATGTCTTGTTATGATTTGTTTAACTCTCAAATCAAGAGCCAACAGCTCTGACAAAAGTCCCAGGGTGACTCAAACACCAGTGTCAGCTAAAAAAAATAGCCCCAAAAACAGAATTAACAATGCTTGTCAGCAGCGGGCCAGCTTAATTCAAATGCCACCTAGATTAATAAGTTATTTCCTGTAATTATACTAGGTTTACAGGGTACCTTTGAGGGGGTGGAGCTTGAACTGTCAACTGAATTGATTTAGATGTGGAGTTGGTCTGTTTTCGGTATCAAACATTTTCCTGTGAGGTTGTAGGGCTACTTTTTTTTCCAGTGACCCTTCACACAAAAAGCGAAATGGTGCATGTGTGAAAAGAGTAGTTATGACAAGAAGCCCTCGGTCCGTCTGTCTGTACCCGGGAAGCAGTCCAGCCAGGGGCCATAGGGTCGGCCGCGGCCATCTTAATTAAGGACAGGACCAGGGTGTGGAAAACAGGGCCCTTAACAAATTTCGGAAGTATTTTGATGAAGTATAAACTCTGGGGTTATCCCGAGCACGTTAATCAGCTACAAAAGCAAACACGTCTGTCGGAGCTGGTTAGTGTAATGCTTGGTGGCTTTTCAACCAAAGCGTCGTACTTACAGGTTTCTCACCACTTCCATTGCCCAGAAACGCTGGCACACCCGGCCCGGGACAGAGCAGCTGCAGTGCACATTATGCTCCCTCCTCGCTTGGTTTCACGTCGTTAAACGCCTTGAAAGAGCAATGATTTCACTTACACTCATTAATTTGCATGTTTGATCCAAGTACATTGTAATGCTTGTGCGGGCGTTTCCATGATTTATCCTCATTAACCAATAAAACATGACACAAGCAACTAACATTTGAAGCCCAGTTCCCCTCTGTTTCTGCGCAAAATACAACGTAGTCAAATGTTTGCTAAAATACACTTAGTATAGTCTTAAATATAACACACTGCTGGTAGTCATCTCGGGATATAAAGAAGAAAACAAACTCTTTTCGGGTGTTGAATTAAACAAAGGTGACGTGTTTACGCAGAAACCTGCGAAAATCCTAATTAAAAGAAAATTACCGCTTCAATCGGAATTAAATAACGCTTGACCTTGTCCTGACCTGGAGGCCGGTCACCGCTCTGAAGTGCTGCTAGACTGTCTGGGGCGGGGTACGGGCTCCAATCAGGCTGATTTATGCCCGGTGACTACCCCCAGCTGGTCCCACAGTCCGGGCCAAGCACTGGCATGCAGAGCTCAGTCGGCCATGGCAGTGGCCTCTTGGAGACACAAAATACGGACAAATTGTGGAATATTCAAAATCGGTATTATCGTCCTATTTTGACATTTCGGAAATCATTATATTATTAAATAATAATATAGGATATTATTTAGAATGTAGAAATCAGACAAGTCTAAATCAGACAACGGTTACACACATGAGTAACCCCAAAAAATAAGGACTTGGGCCTTCATTCAAAAAATGAAGGGAAGTTAATTTAGTGATTAAGAGATGGGAAAGATGGGGGAGACAGAGAGAGAGAGCGAGACAGAAAGAAAGAGGGATAGAGGTGGGATAAGAGGAGAGAGCTTGTGAGAGAGAGGGAGGTCTGATGTGAGACAGAAACAACATTCCGACATTATGAAGGAGAGAGTGAGAAAGGGAGAGCACAGAGAAGGAGAAAGAGAGAGCATAGAGAAGGAGAAAGGGAGAGCACAGAGAAGGAGAAAGAGAGCATAGAGAATGAGGAAGGGAGAGCATCGAAAGCAACTAAGGCCTCCATGTACTGTTTTGAACTGTTTTTGTCTCTCCCAGTTCATACATCAACATTACTTCTTGTATGTATACATTATGTATACATCTCGCCTCAATTTCCTGTACTTCACTCAGAAGCAAGTCTGTTTATGTTCTAGGTTTAACGTTGTTAGTTTGCCATTATTCCATCATGTCTGTTCACGTGGCAACAATTGCACTTCTAGCCGTGCCTGGAGGGATGTAAGCCCATGCCCAAAGCCTTGTCTAAATTCTGCCTCATATTACACAGAACATGTACTGCATCGACACAAGAGCTGGCTTGTTAAGAACTGTATGGTTTAGTCCCTTGCCTAGGTATACAACGGCATGGAGGATGGAACCCGCAACCCACTGATCTACCGACATGACCTAATTTAAATATTTGAAGTATTTTGCCGCATGGGAATAATTGTAAGATAAGTCAATAGGGATATGAACGCGGATATTTACATTCGGCAGATGCTTCTATCCAAAGAGAATTACAAGCGAGTCTGAGAATAATCGAAGCAGACATCCAACAAGTAATCACAAGTGTTGCCAGACTGAGTTCGAGGAACCATTACTGGTGTACAGAAGAGTAGCTGTGAGAGTTTGCTCGATGTTATGCTGAAACGTTGGATGATTGTTATAAATCGACAGCGCCTGTCATCCACAACAGGACTTGCGCTTTGACTCAGGTTTCCATACACGCCAAAACGTTCGACGTTCACAGACCCAGATGTGGATCGTACATGGAGTGAGCACCAGTGTGAAAGACAAACTGTGGATTAAAACCTTGATAAAAAACAACCTCAGTTTGAAGGACCTGTTTTGTAAAGGTTTTATAAAAGAGAAAGACTGCTTCAAGTTCATTGTAGAAACTTTTTTGAATCCCATCAATTTACTGTGTAGCATTTAACCTTACTATAAGGGGATGGCCTTTCTGCGCAGTATTACTGCAGTATGTTTTTCTTTATAATAGTACTACTGCAATATCGATATCTGGAACTACAGTATCTAGTGTGTTTATAAGAATACTACTGCAGTAACTGGGGTGGTTATCAGAATACTACGGTGATATCTGGTGTTATTAATACTACTACTGTGATATGTGGTGTGTTTTTAATACTACTACTGTGATATGTGGTGTGTATTTAATATTACTATTGTGATATCTGGTGTATTTTTTATAAATGCTACTTCGCTATTGGTGTGTTTTTAACATTACTTGCTCGATACCTAGAGGTATTAATACTTCTTCTGTGATATCTGATGTTTATTTATAAATGCTACTTCACTATGGGTCTATTGTTAATAATACTACTGTGATACACTGCACCTGTGATACTTCTGTGATAACTGCTCCCTCTCTATGGGTGTGTTTCGGTGGGGCTGGTGGGAATTTGCACCTCTGCTTTTGATTTATCCTCCAACACTTAATGTGAGTTCTGGTGCACAGCCTCTGCCCCATCTGCCGTTCTCTGGAGAGTGAGGAGCAGCCAACAGTAGAGGAGCCTATACGTGGTGCTCATTACTTACCAAACACACCTCTGGAACCTTCCAGAAGATAGACGCTACACATTTTCCAGCGATGTTCCACATTAGGTAGCTAGGTTATTTGATCTACCTACTGTGAATATATACAGCCTTTTTCCATAGGTAAGTTTAGCTACAAGGGACTTCATATGCCCACCAAATCTTGTCTAAAATTATTCAAAAACGTATTTAGATTTTGTGGATGATTTTGTGCAATGTTAGAGATTGAAGGTTGAGAAGATTGAGAAGGTAGAGTCTTACACAGGTGTGGATGCTCAGCCTCTACACAGTGGGATAACTAGTCACAGATTCATGTTTTTAACGTTTAGAGAAACCCAAAGCATTACTCAAAATGTGTATGGATGTATAGATACATACATATGAATCATACAATAAGCGTGACAAGGCATTATTTAAGTTCATAAGACTTTTATATGTACAATAAATATAAAAAGACAACAAAGTAACTCAACAGAATGACAGTAACGTTTGGAAAGGCTGTTGACTTAGGTTAATAACCCCCTGTCTGAAATGTTTTATAACATAACACGTACAATGCTATATGGAGACATTGTTAACGAAACATTAACTGTTTAAGTAGCACATCGAACAGATGGTACAAGACATTCTGACCGCAATGATCTTTATATCTCAACTCAAACTTATCTCAAAGTTTTGGGTACTGCTAATGTAAACATTTTAAGTTTTTATATTTTGCCATACTGTCATAAACGGTATATTGTTTGTTGCAGTATGTATGTAAAAACTATTTTTATAAACAGTTCTATCTTATGATGTACAATAGCAAAAGTAAAACAATTCTAAAAAAAGCTCTTTCTATAAATATTGTGGTTGGTTTTGTGACAGAAGTCTGTGGTATATGAGCGATGATGCTTCTTTAGCTGGGATTTGACTGTATCTCCGCAGGACGTCATGTGTTTAAGGTGAACACATATCTTCAGTGTGCTTGGGGTTTAAATAATTGACTATCTCCCTGATGCCGTCATCGCAAACCGTCTGAGAATTGTCACCAATATTCTCCCCCCTAAACTTTTTCCAGGTGTCTGCAAGAAAACCCGCAAAAGCCTCAGCAACAGAAAAGTTGAATATAATAATCAAAATAATAATTGGAATGATTTCAATTAAATATAAGCAAAACCTTTTGAAAAACAAAAAAAAGTGGCACCGCCATATCATTTGAAGATTAATGTTATATATACATATGTCGAGAGTGTAGAACAAGGGATCAACTAACCTTCAGCGACCGTGGCAAGCAGTGTGTAGCTTTCAGGGCGATCTGTCACGTTTCTAAGTTCCACTTCTGCGATTTCCAACAACTGTAAATCCTCTGCAAGGGTAGTCATGAAAGTCAAAACACAGCAGTTTAGCAATTTCACCCATCTAATACTATAATCAAGTATAACTAAATGTGTTTTTTTCTGGAGCTCCACATTACCTCCAACTGTCTTCCAGGTTTGGAGTTCGATCTCCGTTAGCCCCGACCTTTCAATGGCGATGGTCCTGATATCATCTGAGTCGTTTCGCGCTGGTTCCACCTTGTAGACGAGAACGTTGTTTCGGTAACCATGGTGACACTTGCTCTGGTTCGTCTCGGCCCGAAGCTCTACATCAAGAAGCACAACATTGGGGGGATGGCATTGGGCTTTGGACCGATCGTTGAATCAATCACTCCAACACATCCAAAACAATCCAAACTAGAAATTCAAGGCACACCTGTGAAAAAACTCATTACAAATTCATTACACGTGCATTGATGGTTGGCAATGGCTTTAGCTGGCAAAGAAAATGTTGATGGTTGGTAATGGCTTAAGCTGGCAAAGAAAATTTTAGGGGTGGAACACGCCACCAAAATAATAAATACAAATACACACAAATACGTTTTTGCAGGAGCAAATATTTTATGTTCATTGGTGTGTCGTTCGTCGTTGGTCAAGATGGACGAATGACTTTTTTTTTTTTCTGGTCAGGAATATTAGTTAACAGATATTGGTAATTGACTTTGCCCACTTTGCGCTGGTCCCTTCAAGCTTATTTTACATTTGTAGATCCTCTTATCCATCCAATTGAAGCCAACTACCATTCAAGGCACTCCAAGCACTGTATCGAGGCACACTGGTGTTCCTCAGGGCACAATGTTCAGGCCTCTACTCTTCTGTCATACCTGGGCAGGTCTTGCAGCACTTCCCCGCTGACTTGGTGGGTCGTTTGCAGGGGTACTGGTTGGGACAGGTGATGCGTCGGCAGTCCTGCAGGCCGTCGCTGCATGAGCACAGGATGCACTCCAGGACGCGTCCCAGGACAGGGTGCCAGGTCTCCCCGTGGGAGTACGTCTTACTGTTGTACGAACATGCTCCCTAGTTGTCGGAGATCGACTCTTGGGCTGAGTGGAGGTCCTATGCCCCACAGCGGGCTCTGATCTAGAGAGCTTGG
>JAOPUA010000152.1:4844823-4857368 GCA_027122455.1 Trisopterus luscus | reverse complement strand
AGCGGCGGCGGCGGCGGTGGCAGCAGCGGCGGCAGCGGCAGCGACCGCGCGGCCGTCACTCCAGGCCGGTGCCGTCGTCAGTGCCGTTGGCCTCCGGCGCGATGGTCTTGTTGCCGGCGACGACGCGGCCACCGCCCTCCCGGCGGGGGGGCATGCGTTCGTTGATGCGGTCCAGACCCTTGGCCTCGGCAAAGCTGTTGATCTTCAGCGAGAAGCCACGCCCTGGCGTGGGGGGGGTGAGAGAGGGAGATGTAGAGAGAGAGGGAGAGAGAGAGGGAGGGAGAGGGAGAGAGAGGGAGGGAGAGGGAGAGAGAGAGGGAGGGAGAGGGAGAGAGAGAGGGAGGGAGGGAGAGAGAGTGAGAGACGTAGAGACGTAGAGAGAGACAAAGAGAGATAGAGAAAGATAGAGAGAGAAAGTAAACAAACCAGTGAGAGTTAGGCCACACTCTGCTCACTAAATGTGAAAATATTAATTGGACTCCTTTTTGGCTTTGTTTAGCCAGTTTCTACAATAAAGAAAACAATGACATATACTAAATGCCATCCAGACATCAGTTGCCTTTTGCTTATTGTTTGCTTCTTTTGTATATTAACTGTTGTATTAACGGTATGTTAGAATTGTGGTCAGAAAACCCCATCTCACCTAGGGACTGGTATCGCCAATAGCTTAAACTGCAAGTACTACAATGCAATGCATTCTAGTCACACAAATAACATAATGTGTCTATGTGTCTGTATTCGTCCCATAGCAAATTAAACTTCATTATAACGTCAGCCAGCTCAAGTGGTCTGGGAATGAGACGGTTCAGTGTGGACGGATAACGGTTTGGAAAAAGCAGTGTAGACGGAACATTTTGACTCCAAAAACAAAACAAGATATTTACCCTCTGAGTCTTCTGGCTCTGGCTCAATGGCTTCTATGGCCTCGATAGTGGCTGTAGAGGAGAGGAGAGAAGGAGTCGAGGAGAAGAGAAGAGGAGGAAAGGGTTCATTTAACACAAGGCATGTAAATAGATCAAACAGGCTGAGCTGAATGCACTTATCTCGCTAGATCTTTACTACAAGCCGAGAATGACCTCCCACGCCGCGGCCACAAGACACACGTCCGTTGATGGATGACGGAGGGCGTGTCTGACGTATGGGGGAGTAGTCTTTGTAGACGCAGCCTGCAGCCAATCAAAACGCTTCCCGCTAACAAAGCCGGCTTTTTCCTGCTTCTTCCTGCTTGTTAATGCAAAATGGTGTTGCTTCACGCAGCATTTTTAAATCCCCCACTGCCCGGCCGGCTTTTTGACATATGTGTTTTCTCCGGTTGTATCACAAAGGCGTTTTCATTGGACAGAGTCCAAGTAGCGTCACAGTAGTGTATTTGCGTATATTAGCATAACGTAATCTGGTTGACTGACGGATCCGTCGCTGCCTGAGAAGTTGAACATTACTCAACTTTTTGACACAGGCAACGGAGCCAGCAGAACAGACAGACCCACAATGCATTTCGAGAGCGCCCCATGTAAAGTCATGAGGTCCGTCAACGGACGTGTGCAGTGTGAACACGGCGTCACTAGCAACAGTTGCCATATTTTCGATTTTTTCAGGTTGTTTTTACATAGATGGAAGGAGAGAGAGAGAGAGAGAGAGAGAGAGAGGGGGAGTGGGAGAGAGAGAGATGGACAGAGACAGAGCTAGAGAAATAGAGACAGACAAGGGAAAGAAAGATAAAGAAAGAGAGGCATGTATACAGTGTATTGCCTGTCCATTTTTTACCGGTGAATTGTATTGACTTGAACTGAATTGACACAGACAGACAAACATACCGACAGACACACAGCCAGTCAGGGTGAAAGCGACAAAGAGAGGGAAATGTATAGAGGGCGAGCGAGGTAGAGATAAGGAGGAAAGGCAGGAAAGGCACAGAAATGAGTGCTGTGTATAAGGGGTGGTGGTTGTGGCTGTGCAGCAGCTCTAACCCCTAACCCCTTATATACAGACTGTATCTAAGGGACATGGTCTGAAGGTGGTGGTGGTGGTGGTGGTGGTGGTGGTGGTGGTGGTGTCTCACCGCTCTGCAGGGTCTGTGCCCCCCCGGCGAGGACCCCGCTGGGCAGCATGCCAGTGGGCGTCAGGCCCTTGAGGGTCAGCACGTTCTCACTCTCCTCCCTGCAACAAAACCAGTACAACCACACTGAGGGACCCTGTAGCCATGCTCCAACACACACATACGTGCATGCAATCACAGGTAATGCACGCACGCGCACACACACACACACACACACACACACACACACACACACTCACACACACACACACACGTGTGTGCATGCACCAGCACATACACACACACACACACGCACACGCACACGCACACGCACACACACACATAAAGACCGCACAAATAGCACATAAATGCAAGCACACACAGTCAGCTGCACCAATACCAGCAGGATACATTCAAAACCATGACCTATCACAACGACAACCACCTGACCCGAACACACACACACACCGACACACACACACACACACACCTGCACAGGCACACACACACAAACAAACACACAAACTCATTCTCTGTCTCTCTGTCTCTCTGGTGCCTCTCTCTCTCTCTCTCTCTCTCTCTCTCCCGCTGTTTATCTCTGCTTCTCTCACCTGAGCACAGAGAACATCTTGGCCATCTTCCCGATGGCTCGGATCTTATTCTTGATCA
This sequence comes from Trisopterus luscus, assembly GCA_027122455.1. NCBI lineage: Eukaryota > Metazoa > Chordata > Actinopteri > Gadiformes > Gadidae > Trisopterus > Trisopterus luscus. Next base: position 4,854,664 of record JAOPUA010000152.1, on the reverse strand, counting down.
CTTCCTTGCGCGCTGCGGCGGCGTTTGCTGCAAAACAATTAGCATAACATCACTAGGCATGCATCACTACCCATCACAACATATCATAACATAGAAACACGTCACAACCCATCACAACATCTCATTAGATAGAAATACATCACAGCCCATCACAACATATCATTAGATAGAAACACATCACAGCCCATCACAACATATCATTAGATAGAAACACATCACAACATATCATAACATAGAAACACATCACAAATCATCACAGCATATCATAAGATAGAAACACGTCACAACACAACGCAACACAACGCATCACAGCACAACACAACACATCACAACACAGCACAGCACAACACATCACAGCACAACACAACACAGCACAACACAACACAGCACAACACATCACAACACACCACAACACAACACAACACAGCACTTAATTTCTTACTAATGCAAAAGTATTTATTGTAGTAATGAGTAAGTTAGTGTCAAACAAGAATTACTCGACACTTCTTAACAGCAAAGTATTTGTTTTAACGGTCATTGGAAGACGCTGAGGCAGTTTTAGAGGGAACCTTTCATATCAGGGGCAGTAGTGGTCTGGCAGAGTGCAAGACAACCAAAGGAATCGACACGATAAAGAAGTCAGCAGAGTGGCGTGATCTCAGTATCAGACTTTGTTGCTATAGTTAACTTCTTTGTGTTGAAGGGGGGGGGGGCAGTAGCTCAGGAGGTGGAGCGGGTTGACTTGTAACCAGAAGGTTGATAGTTCGATCGTAGGCTCCTGCTATTGTCGAGTGTTGAGGTGTCCCTGAGCAAGACGCCTAACCCTAACTTCTCCTGATATGCCGGCTGTCGCCCTGTGTGGTCAACTCCGCCGTCTGCGTGTGAATGTGTGAATGAATGGTTGTGCGTCGCTTTCGGATAAAGGTGTCAGCAAAATCCACTAAATGTTAATGTACAGTTGTGAAAGCTAACTCACATAACACCTTTCATTGGATCGGAAGAGCAAGTATCATTTCTACAAAGACTGTGTGTGGATCAGCTCGTAGCAAAGGAAAAAGGGTTTGTAGCATTAGGGGTATTATGATCAGGAGCGGTTTTTTTCACTTACCGTCGAAGATCTCCTCCTCATCGTTCATCAGCTCGTCGTCAGAGCAGATGCTCAACACGTTGACCAGCATCTCTGTGACTGGAGGACACACACACACACACACACACACACACACACACACACACACACACACACACAAGGCAGGACGCTGTCACACAAGTCTTGTCTTTAAAATCATACGTGCAACCCGACGAACCAGTCCGGTGAAAATTAGCTGTTTGTTGCTTCATAAATGCAAATATCCGGTAGCTTTCTCTATTTCAGTTCATTACAAAACTAGTATTGTATAAACTAGTATAGAGTTGTCTTGGCTCATTGGTAACTTCATCGTTTTACCTGAAAACATAATCAAATAATATACCTTTCTCTCCAACAAAGGGGAGGGACCAAGTGAAGACGTCCATGAAGTTGGGCAGCCAATAGGGATGCGGGGAGCAGTTGAACTGTCTGATGTTCATTACGTTGTTCTCGTACTTGAGAACAGCGGCTACAGAGATAGCACGGAGCAGACAGTGAAAACAAACATTATATATAACATATATATATATATATAGAACACAGTTATATGTCAAATATTTATCACACATTTTTCATTCTAAAATATGATATTGTTTTTTAACAGGTATAATAGGAGGCCCTAGACTAGAACAATAGTGTACAATTTGCAAACGAATGGCCACCAGATGGCGCCAGTAAGTCCAGGATGACGCCGTGATATCGAGAGGTATTAAGCCACATGCACAGTCAGCGATCCCGACAGCCCCCTCCCACGCTCGCCATCCACATCTCCATGGAAACCAGGACACAGTCACAGAACCGGACTCAACGGAACCGGACCCAACACAATCAAATGTAACAGGAACAGACGTTTGTTTGAAGAGATTGCTTTGTAGCTTCGCACAGGCATGCCTGACGACTACCAGGCTGCCATGACTATGCGGGCCAACGCTGTTACTACTGCAACTGCTTCTGCTATCATTTACAATAATCATAATAACACAATGCTTTCTAATGTTGTGTTGTCAAAAGAGCACGCTAAGGATCATGGGAATGAATGTTACAGACATATAGATATAATAAAAAGAAATGCATAAGAGCAATAAAGAATTAACAATTATAGGTTTTGCTCTAAAATCTAAAGCACAAACAAAGTGTGTCTTACCTTTGTTGTTGTAAACATCCAGGTAGTTGGGAGCGGAGAAGATGGTGATGAGTGAAGGGAAGCCAGTTGTCTGGCTCTTGCGGTACATCCGGTAACTACCGTCACAACGACATATATAGATATATACGATTTATATTCATCCTATATATTCATGTCATGTTATAGCTTGCAATTGTTGGGCCTCATGTAATCATTACACATTTCACAATTATTTTATGTAATTAACAGTTTTTCTAATTCATATTTTATACAGAGGTGGAATATTACAGGCGTGAACATGAGGCCTACTTTGTTGTGAACATACGTTTAGCAATGGGATTCACAATTCACAATTGAATAGCGAGATGAAATATTGTCAGGACACATTTACTTTTCATAGACTTTTATTTTACTGTACAGTTATTGAGTCACTATGTCTGCGTGTGTGTTAGAGTGTGTGTTAATGTGTACGTGTTAGTGTGCATGTGTGTGTGTGTGTGTGTGTGTGTGTGTGTGTGTGTGTGTGTGTACGTGTGACTGTAAGTGTGTTAGCGTAATGTGTGTGTTGGTCTGTTTGAGTGTGTAAATGTGTTTGTGTGCATGCGTGTGTGTCCGTGTCTTTGTGCGTGTCAGCGCGTCTATGTGCGTGTTAGAGTGTATATATGTGAGAGTTTGCGTTTGTGTGTTTGTGTCCGTGTCTATGTGCAAGTTAATGTAATGTGTGTGTGCGCATGTTTGTTTGTGAATGCATGTGTGTATGTGTGTGTGTGGGTGTGTGGGTGTGTGTGTGTGTGTGTGTGTATGCGCGTGAACCTACCCAGCATCCTGTGCCTCATGCGCGCGGATCACTGATAACAAGTTGTTGCTCTGCAGAAACTCACAGACAGCCGGGTAGCTGTGGGAACAGAGGACGCAATTGGTTCAGAGGGCCTGGTTTGTACATTTTCCTGGGTGAATACTCCCTTCCCATTGGCTGGCTGCTCGGTCGGAAATGACTCGACAGATAATGCCTTTTTTTTCTCAATGGTTCCTGAACATTAGTGAATGAAATGGGGGCAGGTTGGCAGTGTTTTGGCTACTGAGGTCGATTCCCGATGTCCTCATTCTACTAGTAGGACAAGGCCGGGACGCCCCTTCACTCGTTACCTGCACCTCAATGACCATGCCGCTAAATTCAGAATTCACTTCAAGGGGCTTTTTAATAAAAGCCTCTCCTTAATGGTAACTCATATAATATTAAATGTGCTCCCATAGACATTAAACAACAGCCATTGTGCGATGCTTTACTTTGACACTCCCTTGCATGCCGTCCTTTCCTGCAACTTGCCCCTCCCCCTTCAGTGCCACCCAGTCACATCAAAGTTTCACAAGCGCTTTTAAATATTCAGGCGCTGGGGGGTTTACGCTGGGAGGAAAACAACTCCACCCTCCCTGTGCTGCCTGCCGAGACAACGCTCTCACCATGTGACGCTGTACAGCATACTGCCTCTTCCAATTAGAATTAAAGCAATAGGTCACATGATGTTTCCCTCCCTGCAAGCCCATTGGATGATGGGGTCCATGTCGAAGAAGTCAGGATAAGGTTAGTAGTGTTGATTTTGACTATTGTTTTATGAGGTCTGGGTGACTACACTGCCGGATTCATGAACGGGTAAAAGATGATAATCAAAGCGCTTTCATAGTAATTTGTGTTGATGTACATTTTGTGGGTGAGATACACCCACACAGAGATATAGAGAGAAAGAGGGAAAGCGAGAGAAAGAGAGGAAGAGGGTGAGATGGGGAGTAAGGAAAGGGTTGGGAGAAGTGTATGATACTCTGTGGGAATCATTGAATGGATATGATGGTATGAGAATATTGAAAGCTGTACTTCCATTTCCCCCAAAATATGGTTAACTGCTGCCTTGTTGGTTATTGCGATTGTTCATTGAGATATTACTTTTTTTTTTACTGAGAAATTATGCAGTATATATTTCCAAGAAAAGCAACAAAGTAATAAAGGTATAAAGAAAGAAAGGCACAACGGAAAAAGGGAAAACAGAAAGAAGGAAAGACAGAAGAAATCATAGCAGAACCTACACACACTGTAATCTCCACAGACCTTCAGCCTCCTGCGGCAGCCAGAGAATACAGTAACGCTAAAGTTATTACAAAACGCTTTCCCCGCTGCTTACATAACAACTCAACCGGCCTGAATGTGAATTTTAAACGCTGAGAGGGAATGTGTTAAAATATGATGTTCTATGACTAGCCAAACTGGGCGAACGCCAGCAGAGCCATGGTGCTCTGGAGCTTTCAAGAGAATACTCTGTTATACAGTATGACCCGCTGCAGGAATAGTACTGTGTACTGCAGTGATAGTACCCTGTACTGCAGTTATAGGATTGTTTCATGTAGTGTAGCGTGACCTGCGGTGATGTTTTTGTGCACTGCAGGGACAGTATCGTTTCATGTACTCTCGCCTTCTAGAGTGAAAGTACTGTGAACTGCAGTGATAGTACGGTGTTATGTAGTATGAACAACTGCAGTGATAGTACAGTGTTATGTAGTATGAACAACTGCAGTGATAGTACAGTGTTATGTAGTATGAACAACTGCAGTGATAGTACAGTGTTATGTAGGATGACCTACTGCACTGACACTTTGTACTGTTGACTGTTAGTAATGCTAGATATGCTATATAATGCTAAATAGAATAGTCAACTGCAGTTATGTAGTATGAACTAATGCAGTAATTGTACTGATTATGTAGTATAACCTTCTGCAGTAAGAGAACTGCATTATCTAGTATATTATGACCTACTGCAGTATAAGTACTGCGTTACGTAGTATGACCTACTGCAGTATAAGTACTGTGGCACTGCAGTGATAGTACTTATATAGAGATGCCAACCTAGTTTTGTGGCCACTTTTATCTATTACTTTGGGGAATGCACCCATAATGATGTGTTAAGTGCCCACTGTGTGTGCGCATGTGAATGTGTATGCGTGAGAATGTGTGTGTGTGTGTGTGTATGTGCGTGTGTGTGCGTGTGTGTGTGTGTGTGGGTGTGCAGAACAGTGAGTGTGTGTGTTCCCACATGTGGTTATATAGGTCAGGACATTCCCACCAGCAAGCAACTTAATGAAGGAGATACTGCATCGAAAGTTTGGACAAAACTATCCATCCAACCATCCATCTATCACCCATTAATCCACCCATCTCTCTACCTATCTATCATATAATTCTCCATCCATCCATCTATCACCCATCTATCATCCATTAATCCATCTATCTATCTATTTATCATCCATTCACCTTATCAAACCGGAAACTTTCTGGTGACCAGAACACCCGATGAAACTTTGGATTAAGACCTGAGAGGAGAATCAGGCGTGGCCGAGGACAACGTGAAGAAGAGGGTGTTTAGAGGGTGTGAAGACAGTGTGAACGCCGCGCGAAGACAGATCTCACCTGTAGAAGTAGGAGCAGCCGCGGACTGAGTTGTGTGTGAAGAAGTCCTGGGTCTTCTCGTTGCCGTAGTCCTCCAGGGGGTCCGACCACAGCAGGTCGCACATGGGGCCGAAGGCGGGGGGCTCCTTAAACCTGTCCAGCTAGACGCCGAGGGGGAAACAGTCCGGGGGGTTAGTTTAGGTTAATGCTCAGAACACAAATGTCTACTCTTTTCAGCTACGCAGACATGAAAGGGGGCTTAGGATTGAGCGCAAATGTTCCTGAACTTTTCCTGCATGTATGGGGTCATGTGTGAATTGGAATATTCCGGGAAATCTGCAATTTGCCTGCTCCAAGACCTGGTACCGTTTCTGCGTGAGGGCCTTAACAGCTGTGGGAAAGGGGCTATACACACACACACACACACACGCACACACACAGGCACACACACACACACACACACACACAGACACAGACACACACACCAACGCGCGGTACCTTCTTGATGTCGTCTAGGGTGTGTATCTCAGGTGAGAGGCCTCCGTGCACGCACAGGAACTGCTGGTTCATGAGCGCGGCCAGTGGCAGGCAGTCGAACGCATCCATGCAGGCGTCGTACACCTGCTCCGAGTACTTAATCTTACCTGCGGCGGGGAGGGGGCAGACATACATGACCAGGGGCACACACATCCGACACTAACGTCAAGGCGTAAAGTCTATAGCTGATCTGTCCTGCTAGATCTTGTACTGGTAGTACCTGTACGGCATGTTGTTAACACCTGCACCGTAGTAGCACCCTATCTGTGTTACTTCAATCCATGAATTAACCATTATGTATCTCAGAAATGTATCACAAAACGATGTTACTTTTATCACATTTGTGAGAAGGTAGGGGGTAAGGGCATCTCACTGAGGACTGCGTACATAAGGACTGTGGACAAAGGGAATTGCACCCAGAACCTTTAAACTGGGAGTCAAACAACATAACTCTGAAACTATCCTGCATCACCGACTTCACTTTGAAACTGTTCATTGATTCAACATCTCATACTATGTTAACAAAGATAAATAGATTTCTAGATTGCCATAAAGTCTGAGGTGTACAGGAGAAGAAAGAGACGGAGGCAGTGGGGTGAATTCACCCTTTCATCCAAACGATGGCGCGGGGCTACATTTAGCTGCTGTGTAGAGTGAGTTTTACCAGGCGACCTTCTTTTGAGGAGCGATAATGTCCTGATTGTGTTTCCTGTGAGCTGACCTACTCTCCTCTCTCTCCTGTCTTTTCTTATCACACGTATCTTTTAAAGCTCATGGCGTTAAAGGGTAAAGTCTGGCCTGGGCTATTCATATTTTATGAACATCCAAACCATACCTCCTGTTTTTCTTGTTTCTCTCTTTTTACAAACACACGTATAATAGTCCAACTGAAATATAGATTAGCCAGTTCTGAATACAAATCTACAGCATTGTGAGGAAAATAAACCGCATCACACAGGACACGGCCAGAGGAGGGTGAATGAGAGGGTGGATGAGACGTTAGAGGAAAAGATGCAGGAGAGGGTGGAGGAGAGGCTGGAGGTGTGAGCGTATGAGGGGGTGGAGGACCGATTGAAGGAGAGGGTGGGGGAGAGGGTGGAGGACAAAAAGGATAAGCAGAGGAGAGAGGAAGGATGAGGGAGATGAGGAGAAACGAGAGGAGAGAATGGAGGAGAAGATGTAGCAGTGGTGAGAGGAGAGGATGGAAGAGAGGATGGAGGGAAGGAGAGATGGATAAAGGGGGCGAGTGGAGGAGAAAGTACGCACAGAAATGGAGAGGGAAAAGGTAGGAGGAGAGAGACAAAAAGCCAAAGGAGTGGTGAGACGAGGAGAGAAATGAGGACAGAAAGGAGGAGAGGAGAGAGGAGAAAGAGGAAGGAGTAAACAAAACAAGGAGGAAAGCTAAATAATAAAGGACAGGAAGTGAACCAGGAAACATGATTCAGAGTGATATTCCCCGCTGTGGTTCCTAACTGCTCTCCTGTTCAGAAGAATCTCTCCTTTATGTAAAAAACTATTTATAAAGATGTACACACGTCGCTGTCATCCGGGGTCTTGAAACAGAGGAAGCTATCACAAGCTATTACCAGCTATCACAAGCTAGACAAGGCGTGTTACTCACATTCTTGTTTGAAGGTGAAGTATTCTGTCAAATGTCTACATTCATGGTTGCCTCTCAGTAGAAATAACGTCTTTGGATAAAGGATTTTCAGCGACCAAAGGTATAACACGCACTGTAAAGAAAGAAAGAAAATACAAATACAAAGGGTTAGTTTGCATATTAAGAACAACAGACACATGTGCAAATGCAAATGTAAAAATATCACATAAATCCTCATCATTCAAACGCTATCAAAGCATCAGTGAAATTTAATAAATAATATAACAGGCTCGATCAAATCTTAAAATATTCATTATGTTTAGTCTAATGGCTTTCTACTAAAATGTTGACAGTTCAGGGAACAGCTCCTGCTGAACATTACACCGACTCGCACGTCTTGAATTATTACTACAGTCCATGATTTCTCCTACGCATGATTTCCTGTGTTTGCTTGCTCAAGGGCTGTCACCAGCATGTATTAACGGTGCCTTAAATACATCAAGCGTGTTTCTTAGGCACTTTTGTACGATGTGTCTTCAAATGAGTATCCCCAGTGAGAATCAAACCACTAACCACTAAACCTGGCACAGATAATGCCTTGCTCTACTAGTTTGGAATAGACATGGAATCAAACCCCTAACCCTGTGCAGTGTCAATTGCTCTAGCGGTTGATCGAGACAGAACCATGTGCTTTGATTTCCATTTGATTTCATCTCATCCGGCGTCCGTATGGATGAATGAATCTCCAGATTTGTTTTAAACTGTATTTGTATTTGTGTATCTTTACGCACAGCTCAGCGAAGACCCGTTGGGGTTTGTAATCTGGTTTGTGTTGTCAGTCCACTAGGTTCCGCTCAAAATACATCTCCACCTCCTGGTCAATCAGTACTGGTGTGGTGCCAGGGTGTTATCGTACCTCGATGCTGAAGTAGCCGCGGTCCACGTAGTCGCCCAGGAAGAGGTAGCGTGTGGTGGCTGGTGAGCCCCCCACCTCAAACAGCTTCATGAGGTCGAAGAACTGCCCATGGATGTCCCCGCATACTGGAACACATACATCAGTGTTGTTATTATTAATACGCTATTCACATGAATCCACGGACGTCCCCCGCATACTAGATCACATATATCATTGTTAGTATTAATATGTTATTAATATGAATCGATGGATGTCTCCACATACTGGAACACATATATCATTGGTATTATAAATACGCTATTAACAAGAATCAATGGACGTCTCTGCATACTAGAACAAATATATCAGTGTTATTATTAATATGCTATTAACATGAAACCACAAATGTCCCTGCATACCAGCACATGTTATAATGATTAGGATTATTATAGTTATATGTTTATTACCATTATTCCAAGGATGTCTGCACACACTAGATTATAATTATTATTAATCTATTATATTATTATTATTATTATACAATAACAACACATATGTCCTTGCACAGTAGAATACATATTATTATAATTGTTACAGTAGTAGCCATGGATGTCCCCACACAGTGGTAAATATACTCATACCACTCAAATAAATGATTCGCAGACAGTAACATAGTAGTAGTCGTAGTAGTACACACAGTAGTAGTAGTAATAGAAGTAGCCATTGTATAAGGTAGAAGCAGAAGTAGCATTAGTATTAGTAGTAGTAGTGACAGTTCTAGTGGTAGTAGTACTAGTATTGGTAGACACACGCCGACCATATGAATATCTATAAATATATAATGCCTCCTTGAGCTAATGTGTACATGCTAGCTCATCTCTGTGTCTCTTCACACACGACAGAAAGCCAACCACGCAGCCCCTGATGCATGCAAACATGCCAAGCACCACCCAACGCTTGCATGCACGCATGCGAGGCGTGCTCAGCAGGCTACGGCTGCAATCGTGTGACAGCCTGAAGAGAAGACCATGGACCATAGAGACGGTACGATTATCAGTAGGAGGGGGGTGATGACTTGAGGATACGTGTCTGTGTCCATTCATCAGTTTGTGTGTGCGCGTGTATGT
>JAOPUA010000152.1:4758061-4771927 GCA_027122455.1 Trisopterus luscus | reverse complement strand
AGAGAGAGAGAGAGAGAGAGAGAGAGAGAGAGAGAGAGAGAGAGAGAGAGAGAGAGAGAGAGAGAGAGAGAGTGTGGGGGGGGGGGTCTCTCTACATACACTGGCTGCTACAGCAACAATGGCTACAGACCGCCACTTGGAGGGAAACGGAGAGAGAATAAACAGCTATCGAAAAGAGACACACGCGCATGGCTTTAAACTGAACATTTTAGATGAGAATGTGTAGGGGAGAAGGGAGCAGAGGCGGTTAGCAAGGGAAAACGTGGCATAGAAGGAAAGGTTTATTTTTTTAAGTAGGAAGTACTCACAGTGGGATGTAGACAGCGGTTTCCACAGCCGAGTGAGCAGACTGAGCTGGGAAGAGCAAGGGAGAGAGGGAGAGAGCGAGAGCTTGTGGTTCCTCCTTGTCTTTGTGTGTGTGTGTGTGTGTGTGTGTGTGTGTGTGTGTGTGTGAGAGTGTGTGTGTGTGTGTCTGTGTGTGTGTGTGTGTGTGATGACTAGGCTGATGACATCACAGCATTCCATGAACTCTCCCTCTCTCTCTCCTTCTTGAGTGTATACCTCTCTCTCCCTCTTTTTTTTCTTTCTTTCCTCTCTCCTTCTGTGTCTTGCTCCCTTTCCTCTTCTCCTCCTCTCTCTCTTTCCCTCCCCTTCTCTGTGTGTTTCTCTCTATTCCCTCTATCTCTTTCATTCTTTCGTTCTTCTGTGTGTCTGAGACAAACAAAGCACACTGGGAGGAAGTGGGCAGAAAGGACTTCCTCCTTTCCAAAACATCTTGAAGAGAGAGAATCTATTGTCACAGAAAGATAAAAAAAAAGAAGTAAATAAATAGATATGACTATTATTAGATTTCAATTCTGACATTCACCTAACATTCTTGCGGCTGGATTCACAAGTATCTTACGAACAAAATACTTTTTAACTGCGTTTCCTTAAATGACCAAAATATTTTAATATGTTTCTTCTTAAATTATAATTTATAAAAAAAGAGAAGAGTAAGATTGTCATTCGTGAAAATGATTGCTTTTAAATTCTTCTAAATGTTATTAACTTTAAGATAACAGCTTGCTTGACTGAAGCTGCCAAATTGATTAGATTTATATTCTTCTAATCACAATGTGTGCTATCTCATTGTGAGGTGTGGCCACTCACTTATTCAAATTTGGTGTGATATTTTAATTATATGGGAAAAAAAACATTGTTCACGCTTCTACGCTATTGTTAACTACTCAAAGTCTGTGCATGGCTAGCACCCCCTTGCCACTAGAGGGCTCAGACAGAGGTTAAAGAACATCACAACAACTGTCAAATAAATAGAAATATATGAAATTCGAAGCCAAAACAGAACACAGTCTACCTAGATGTAATACCTTCCACTATTACATCCTAAGTAATAGTGGAAGGTATTAATGAAATTAAAGGTTATTTCATTTTCAGCAATGGCAGTTAAGAATGCTGGTATTAATTAATTTTAGGAACCTGAGAATTATCCAAAGCAAGCAAGCTTTTGTGTATCTGGACCCATTCTCATTTTATATTATGAAATATTTATCAAAAAATGTTGGTTAAACAGAACGGTCGTACGTATAGTTGGTACAAGTTGTGGTCATGTACTACCTTTGTTTTTACACAAGAATCCCCAATTTCTTGGTCGATATTGTGATATTGTAGTGTAAGATTTGGCAGATTTTTTTGTAGGCCTGTTTGTTTATGTGTTACACACAATTGTCCTTTGTTGTACGTGTGATGTTGTAGCAACATCGATTGGATTATCTTTATGCCAGGTTACTTCTAGAATTTCTAAGTAAACACCGCCATCTAGCGGTCCCCGATGTGAAACGGAATTAGAAGTAAAAATAAATCAAATGAAATAGGATTATTAAATAGACGAAATACTACACTGATAACAGTAAGAAAGTTAGAAAGGACAATGGATAAGAAACACCCATCATCATCCTAACCCCTGTCTAGATGGATGTAGGTCTATTATTACTCAATCGTATGGGAAGGTTAGGTTAGGTAGATAAACTGCGGTAGCTCACACAACCAACACACCGTAATGAACCACTTTCCTTAATGCGCTGGCGAACCTTTTCCATTTGTCACACAACCCTCGATGACATCGGGGCCAAGGTCAGAGTTGAGCCAGCCAACTTTCAGGGGAAGTTGCTACACACGGGTCGTTCGTTGTTTGCGGCCAATTGACGTTACGTTGTGATGTCAGTGCGTGGTGACGTAACTACTTAACGATGCAGTCCTGCGTCATTAAATATTATTTTAGCATTTCTTACGTTTTTATTTTTAGTAACGTAAACACAACACAATTGTGCGACATTGCTTGAGGTTAAGCCCTTTTCAGATATTTCAAATCGCTACTGCGGAGGTATTTCAACAACAACAAAAAAAAAAGTATCTTGACTGAATTCGTTTAAGCCATTGATCGCGCAATGTGTCGAAGTTGATGCCGCTAAACCTAAACCGCCTCCAGCGGTGTGTGAGCTGGACAGTCCGCAGAAGATGGCGCTGCCCGTGACGTGGCTTGAAGTTCCCATTCGCAGCCAGGTTACGTTTGTCTCACCTTACAATGGTTTCTAAAGGTAGGCTAATTAATTAATTAATTAATTAATTAATTAATCTGAATTGTAATCCTTTGCTGTAACGTTGTTCCGGGCAAGGTATGACTCGGAGATTGGAAAATGTTCAACACGTGGTTTATTCAGAGACATAAGGTCAACGAGCTGGCCCTCTGGAGGTGGTTCATGAAGCGTCTCCTGAACACGGGTAACACCAAGTGTTTCTGTCGGCCTAAAAAGAGACAATATATAGTATTATGGGATCTCTAACCTGCAGAATCTCACTGCAGAATATAAAAATGTTTTTAAGTAAATCGTTATGTTAAAACATAAACCCTTTCCGGATCTTTCCATTGTTAAATGATACTTGAGTTTCTCAAAACGTTTCCAAAAGTGTTTTAGTACAATTTAATGCAATTGCTGCCATGGCATAACCTTGCAGATTAAGATACAATAAGCTGCTTTCAGTGGGAACGGATTGACTCAAATGCAAACATTTTATAAATAATAACTTTTTTTTTTATGAATGTAACTTTAGGTCCAAATTGATGCCATAGACCGTGTTCAAAAATAAATGACGTGTAGTATATTACATTTCACAGTATAGTAAGCACTGTATGTAACATCTATTTCAGATTATTGTCTCGTTATAATAGCTTTAAAATGCAAAAAGCAAAGTAAATAAATTAAAAAAAACAAGTACAAACCATAATATCTGTGGCGAGATAAAAAGGGAACAATTACTTGGCCAGTGTGGTGGTAGAATGTAGTTATTCATTGACATAATTGTGATGTGTTTTCTATTCACACTGTAGTGTTTTATACACTTTCGTTTTTGTGTGCATTTTCAGGAGAGGAGTGGGAGGGACAGAGAGAAAGACAGCAGAGGAGAGAGAGACACTGGTGAGAGACATGGTGTCTGCAGGTCCTTACAAAGTCCTGACCTACCCATTAAGTCACAATTAAAGGGAGATAGAGAGCCTGAGATATCTGTAAATCTGCATTGGCCTGCTTACCCAAATTCAGAAGAGTTGTTAAAATTTAAATTCATAATTTTTCTTCCAGAAGGGGAGTTTGCTGGATTAGCATTTGCTTTCTGTTAACCGCTTCCATTGACTTGCAGTGTGACACTAGCCTAGCTCCTGGTCATGGAAAGGGAATCGGCTCTTATTTACTTTCCAAAGAGATCCAGTGTGTACAAATAGCTGTTTTTTTTTTTTAAACAAGTGCCAGTAACCACACAACTAGATTGTAGTTTGTCTACAAACACAAGTATAAATGGGCACTATTTTCAATGCTGTGATTATAAGGCTAGGTCTAGCCGTCAGCAGTGTATTAAAGGTAGCCTATTAATCATAGCGCCCAAAATAGTGTCCAAGTATCTGTGGGTAAGTGGAAAACTACAATCTGGTTGTGCTGTTACTGGCACTCATTTTTAATAAGCATCTATTTGCAACACATTACAAATATAAGTATTTCAAATTAAAATCTCCTCATGAGAACAGGATCCCAGTACTATAACTCTGAAAGTCAATGGAGGTGCCTTGCGAACACAAGCTAATCCAGCCAATTCCCCTTCTGGACACACAATGATGAATATGGTATCAAACCACACACCACAGATGCCTGTTTACTGATTGCTCGCTGTATCCCTTTAATGCCCCCCCCTCCCCAATCAATATTTTGTTGTGACGCAAGACAAGACACATATTAGCTTCTTGTTTGCACATCTGGTGGCATTTTATGTTTTTACCTGTCCTGCCGAAACATTCTTACAGAATTCTTGTCCATGCTGAGCAACTTCTGGAATTGGTTGCCACTGTCTGAGGGACCCAAAAGTACTTCTGATAGAGTTCAAATACAAATGTGTCGTAGTTGTAATATTGTTTTACCTTTTTTGTTTTGCCAGTCAAAACTGTTTAATTGTTGCGGATGTAAAATGATAACTAGCAAATAGCTTGAGTGATTAGAATTATACCGTGAAATATCCCAATCTCCATAAAGTTAATTGAATTACCAGCTCAGATGAACCCAGAAGTTAATATCCAGAGGAAATTACTCTACCTGTGTCATCTTCAGAACCCAGCTCTTTCAAGAAAATAAATCACATACAAGTTTAATGCAAATTTCCCCACCAGATATGGGCAAATTAGTTTTATTTTTAAAATTTGCAAAATGTACATAAATTAAATTTAATGCATTTTTAACCAAATGAGTAAAATCAAATATATTCTATTAAAAAGGCGACAAAATAATAAGAGAGAATGACATTCTTTGTAGCGATTATTTTTTTAAACAAGTATTGGTCAGGCGTTTCATTAAACCTGGAAAAGCAAAAAGTGCTACACACAGCGATGATCAGTACACCTTTCTCCTTCATAAGGAATGGACCAGAGCACCATCACTTTAGATCTAAAAAAAAACAAAAAAAACAAGGAAATTTCACTGTATATGGAGTTTCAATCTTCACCCAGACGAGGGAATAGGCTTTTGATCTCATTATTACAACCAAATAAACCAACACTTCCCCCCCTGGTTCGTGTACAGAGGTATCAGAGGTGGCTCAACGTGCCAATGAGGACGTGGCCCTGTTTCAAGTTGAAATACTAACAGCGTAGTGAGGCGGATGGTGCTGTCCCAAAACTTGTTGAACTCAACAGTTCTCTCCCAGACGGAGCGCTCCAAGTGCAAATAAAAGGCTAAACTCCAACAGATAAATAAACATGGAATTCAGCCACATGCGTCAAATAGTAATCATATATTTAATTGATATACATATATTGCCACCATTGGCACATACGATATTGCACACAGTGATGAAATGTTGCACAGAAGAAAAAAAAATAGATTCATTTTCTTTTTTTAAAGTGGGCACAAACATTCCAAAAATTACAAATAATGTGGGATGATAACGCTGCAAAGGTAAAACAATTCATAATGAAAATGAATAAAATCCAAATGAACAATGAAAAGACATGCTTGCTATTCCCCGATTAGTTTAGCGACTAGCCTGTTAGTACCCAGGTCGGACAACAAAGTATTTCATCATGGAGGTCTCCCGGAGAGGGATCTGAACCCCTGGCCTGAATGCATCAGTCTGTCAAGCGGTCCCCGATACCCCTATGGAAATGCTCCTAGCTGCTCTTCCTCATCTCGCAGCTATGGTGACCCTCACCTTCATGTTTAACTCTGGGCCGATACCTGGATGGCTCTGAGAACGGGAACAAAGTGAGAAGATAGGAAGGAAGGAAGGAACTGAAGTGGGAAGAAAGGGACTGAATGGCTCTGGGGAAGGGAAAAAAGTCAGAAGATAGGAGAAAGGAAGGAAGAAAGGAACTAAAACAGGAAGATAGGAACAAAGGTTGGAAGGAAGGAAGCAGAAAAAGCATAGAACTTTGCTCCTATAGCTTTTTTACTAAAGAGTTCACGTTGAACTCAGGTAGCACCACGAGAAGTGCATTAGTGCACTAGGGGACTGAGCCACCTAAAAAATGAATAGAAGATGTACTTAAGGATATTAAAAGAATAAGCTATGAGAACGAGAAGCCCCCACTGCGATCCAGAGCACCGGGCCGGGGTGTAAGCATGTGTGTAAGGCACCAGGTCGTCTTCATGATGAAGAGGGCACTCCCAGTCAGGTCAAGAGTTTAAGGAGACTAAAAGAAAGCTGAGGCTCCCAACAAAACAGGGTGGTCAAGGACTTAAGTCTAGTCCGCTGGTTTCCAGTCAAATCGAAAAAACATGGGGGAGCAAGTGTTTAAAATGGATGCTGAGGTAACTCTTGATATTATCTGATTGTTGCCAGTCTAAACACCAAGCTATAGCTGGCGGCGCGTTTATAAAACCGCTAACACATCTATGAGATGCAACCGGATTACTTCCAGTTGTAGACAGTCCCAAGTATCTCCAATTAAGACCAAAACAAGGGACCACAATGTCCATGGTAAATATCTGGGCTAACCCAATTTAGTAATACTATCGAGCAGAGCATGTCTCCCAAAACGTAGCTCCTTAAATTGCAGGGGGGATGGACTGTCTGTTTCTGACACCCAAAGGAGTCTTGACGACTGCTTCTGACGTCCGATTCTCCCATTGGCCCATGTTCTGTTTTTCAATTGGCGTCCGTCCTCATAGTGTGAAGGTGATATTATGATGATACAGGTCTGATGTCAAGGTACAATCATGCTTTCAAACCTATTTCACAACACCTACACAATGCCTTTTGAATGGAAAATTCACTCAATATGCAAGATCAGTGGACTATACATAGATAAACCCTGGCCTTAGAGGGGGACTCTTGAGCCAGTAATTCGGGAGACCAACATCGATCTAGCTTTTGTGCAGTTAAACATGCAGCACTAGGACTCCTTGGCACTATGTTGATTGTGTGACTTTGCATGGTTAATATTTCTGTCCAATAATGCTATGCTTGTTTTTTGTCCGTACGTTCAGACGACACACCTAAGCCAATCCTCTACCGACGTGTTTTTTATACGTGCTTGTCCTCTTTTAAGTGCTCTTCTTAAAATACGCTATCAGGCCATTTGCTACATGTTGCCACTGCACATCCTCTATCAAAATACATGTTGAGTACCTTTAAAAACAAACACATTGCATAACGACGACACACAACGGTAGCCTATAGTATAACCCATCCGCGTGGCAACAACTTCAATTGAAAACAAAAGATACACTATTCATGTCTCTTTGAATGCCTCTGGAAAATGTCTTCTTATCCATTGACCAGTACAACAAAAAAACGGATTTGGTGCAATGCATATTGCACAAGAGATAGAGCACAAATTTTCATTTGATGAAAAATGCCTATATATATATATATATATGTTTTTTTTAACTGCATGACACCTAAACCAGTTTCAAACCAGGTCTAGCCCTCATGTGAATCAGGTGTAAACACTTCTCTATGCACAGGTAAAGGTAATCTGGATGGCAAGTTCATTATGACAACCTTTAACAAACTTAAATTGACTTTCGGTTTGATCTGATTTGTGCTGAAGACAATAGCTCACATGAAAAGGACATTATTTTCTCTTACAACTCGGCAACAATTTCAATGAACAATGCAAACACTTTATAATAGCTTTGACTTGTACAAAAGTTCTCTGTTAATAGGGGAAAGAAAACACTTCAATATAGTTTGTCGTCAAGTAGGAAACAATGTTCAAATATAATGTTATTACTTTGTTTAGCAGCCTGTTACTGTATTAATGGTGGGTAAGTGGGATAACATCCAGCGATGGGTGATAACGTAAGTGTCAGAACGGTTGGTTTGTGTTGGTTTCTTATATTGTGGGCGTTGCTCCCTTGGAGTTAAACCATAACAGTTAAATCTTAACATTTCTTTCTTTATACAGTAGAGTTTAAGTATTTTCTCTTTTGTTATTCGGATTATTTTTTGCATGTTTTGCTGTTTATATATTTATATATGTATATATATATATATATCAATCCTCTTCTCCATCATCTGCATGCATCTCTTGTTGCTGCAGCTCACATGCCCTTTTCTCCCGCTGTTTCTCCTGGATCTTCTTCATCTCCTCGGCATATTTACAAAAAGTATTCCCAAATTTGGACCACACTTTGTAGGGCACCGTGATTGAGTTACGGTACGTTGGCTTTACCTCGCTTACTCTCATGAACACCCCGTACTTATTGGATCCGACGTCGAAGAAAAAGCGTTTGTTGTCCACAGTAAGGGATGACCCTTCTGGCAACTCTGCAGGCTCGTCCTCCACACCGTAATCGTCAATAAGTTTAGCCAAAGCGTCACGAAACTCGATAAGTCCCTGGGCTGGCAAAGCAATAGTCTGGCCTTGTGTAGATCCCAAACCGGGGCCCCGATTAACGGTCTGTCGGATCCTCAGAAACCGTCCTCTCTGGTTCTCTTTCAGATCCATGTAGTATTTACGATTTTCCCGGACCAGGAATTCACTCTTGAGTGCTCGTCTGGGCTCATCTTGCACCATATCTGGGTTACTCGGACCCAACTGGGCATAGTGTTCGATGAAGTCCCCCAAGTAGTCGCGGAACTCGACCGCCACGGACATGGAGAGAGTGAGGCGGCTCTTGTTTCCTCCGGCCCCGACTTCTGCTATCTTTAAGAAGCGGCCTTTTGCGTTCTGCTTTACGTCCAAATAGAAGCGTTTGTTCTGGATGTCAACTCGCTTCGACGCCAGCTCTTGTGTCTCATGCTGCAGACCGGACGCTGAGCCCGCCCCTCCGGTCGCTAGGTGCATGGAACCGATGCCCGGGCCCGCTGCCGCTCCTCCCTGCTCACTTCCACTGTCTCTGTCCGCCATGATGCTGCCTGCCTTCTCCCTCTGTCTGCTGCAACCCACCGCCAGCTGCGCCAAACTCTCGCGATATCTGGACACAGAAACCCAACTTGAATACATAGGACACACTCACACTATTGAGAAGGGATTTAAAAACATTTCATGACCAAGAAACCTGCTTGATCTACATTTATGTTTGGCTGTAAAAAGGATCATGCTTAAAAACTACAAAATGTTTTGTACATGTTTTTAATCAACCAAGCCAGAGGTAGACTATATATATATCATTGAATAAATCATAGACCAAGTGATTCTCTAGTGATTCTCAGATGATGTTCAAACAACTACTTTGAAAGAAAATCACACGCGGACTTGCATGCAATTGTGTTTTCTGTTCGTTTGTCTAAGTGTAATTTAATTTAAATGTTGTCTACTTTTGTATTATAATTATAATAATAATAATTATTAAAATATATATTTTTGGTTTGATTAAATAAAATCGAATCTAACGTTCAGTTTTCATGTATCATGTTTTCATAAAAACTTTTAAAAAAATTACAATATGATTCGGTTGTGATTATACAACAGAGTGTAATCAAATATTTGCAACGTTCACTCATTCGAAAATTTATTTAATTCGACAACTCACTCAATCCCTTTCTAGGACTCCTGAATGATACACTTTTTGTTAACTTTTGGTGATTAAAAAGTCATAAAGTCCTATCTAAACACATTGCATCCCACGGTTATTTTCCTCCCGTCACTAGTTCAAAGATCTCAGCCTTCAGGTTAATTAGCACGTTTTCTGTGCTGAGCACAAAATCGGTTTTGCCTCTAAATCTTGCAAGCAGCGTTTAGGCCCATAGCAGTGTCGCTTTGGATGCTGCTGTGTTTGTCAAACGGCCAAACGCCGACATGGCATGACAAATAGGGAAGTTATCTTTAAAACAGAAAACCGTCATTATTGTTTCAGGTAAACGTTTTAGCACTGTCATTTAACCCTATTCAATTGTAAAACAACTCTTTGATATTGTTGAACTTTTATACATCTTTTGAAAAAAATTATAAAAGTTGGAAGAGTCGAATTAGACCAATAGGCGCAGGCGCACTTTAGGGCCATTTGGGATCCTGTATGTTTTATTCGACAGGCCTATTTTATTTTTTCCCTGTGATCATGAGTTTCCCGGTGATCCATAACTTCAGCATTCAATACAGATATATTTTTGAGAGTAGCATTTCTGTAGACTATGAACACTTCACTTCACTGCATTATTTTGTTTTCTAAAATGAGTCTTGAGGCGTGGAAATCTTTACTTTAAACACAAGTTGACTCTTCGGATATAGCAGACAGCGGCCTACGCCAATCGTCCCCTCTGTATTAGAGACAAAAACATTTGATATAAATATTATATATTATTATTGGTGCACACTTGAAGGAAAGTCGCCAAAAGCAAGACTACAATGTTAAACTAGGTCCTATAGCTCATAGCCTATAATTGCCGGTTCCATTGTAACTTAACTTAATTTAAGTAGGCTAAAACTAAATTACGGATCAATAAATGAATATTTTCTCATTTTATAACAGAAGTATGTAAGCCTAACGTCTTCAGATTAATTCACCATAAACGACAGCATCAGACGGACACGTTTAGGTAGAGCCGAAAATATAGGCGTATTGTTTCCTCGACATATCAAATTTTCTTAGATCAAAATAAGAGGCGACGGTCGTAAATAACAGTTCAGGAATGACGTTAATGTCTGTGAGTTTTATTTATCTTAAGTAAAACAGGCCTATTGGGGAAGACTGATATCGGTCCGTTACAGACGCCTGTTAAGAATGCTTATTTCACGGTATTATTATTATTTTTTTTATGTAGGGATTACGTTTGTTTAATTATGCCTAAAGACCATAAATCGATTTTTTTAAATACTATTCTAGAATAATTGAATACCTGACTGCTCTGCATCATGATAACAGTGTCAGTAATCACTTTACAACTGTCTTTATTTCTGGAAGCTAACAAAAACAACCTGTGGCTGTTGACTAATGCTCCTTTATTTTGTGATTCCTCTTCTCTGTTTCCAGACATTGTTGTATTCCGTTTATTTGGGCTATTGTTAGAGGCGCACTGACGAATCCTATATAGGTTAATACTATAAAACCAATGTGACGCAGCCAATTAGCCCACTACGAGGCTTACTGGGTGGATTGGCTCTCGTCTGTCTGCGCAACAAGCAGAAACACTTGTCCTGTGTGTTTTAACTTTAGACTGAACTAGGCCTACTGCCAATGTACAAAAAATTGTTTCTTTATTTAAAAAAAATATAATTTACAGGTTAGGGGGATAACTTCGTGTGTTTTCGTGTTAGGCCTTTTTGTTCCCTCACAAGGTTGAAATAAACGAGAATACACTGCGGGATCCCAATGTCTTCAAACAAAGCAAAGCAAAGAAAAAATGCATAACGCATATCTATTCATGTGATAATTGTGAATAATGTTATGAACTGATCAATGTTTTGACCAAGCCAAACTTACTTGCAATGTTTTATTTATATTATTAATTATGCATATAATTGTACATGGGCTAGACAAACGACGTTGGTTTACAGTGAAATCCGAATAGTCGATGAACTGCCATTAAATATAAAATAGAACAATTTGAAACAATCCGTTTCTCCAGTGTTGCCAGATTGGGCCAGATTTTCAATCTGGCAACACTTTCTATCTCTCCGAAGAGCGCACCTTAAAAGCGCCGGCGAGATTTGGGTCTAAAGTTTGGCCCAGCAGCGAAGAGGCGACGTGATGAAGTCTAGCTTCAGGCCTATACATCGCTCCCACACTGAAGCTCCAACGTGACAGTCGCTTTGGCGCTGCTCTGCAACACCATTAAGCTTCCATGAACTCGGTCCATTGGCTAAATAACCTCGACATTGCATCGGAGATGCGTTGAAACACGAAGCATATAAGAGAATAGCACCATCTCTCCTTGTAAAGCAAGAATGCATAACAGTACCTTCCCTGCTTTTTTTGTTTTCTGCACACAGAAACCCCTTGAAGCCTCGGCGTCACCCGGCCACGAGGTGGGAATGCACGAAGAAAAGAGTGAATATTGTCGCAGGTCGACTGTCAAAGACAGTGTCGCGCTGATTGTTGAACAAAATGGATCGAAAGAAGAACGGTTTCGTGGCATCGAGAGAGGGTATCCTAGTGTGTGTCAGATCCAAGCGTCCGGAGGTACACTAGCCGTACCTCTCCCCGTCACCGACCAATGGGAGACGCGCTGGTAGCAGTGAGCGCTTAGCCGAGAAGGAGATAGGTACCGCCCACTGTACGTCCTCATCACTGATTGGTTGGTAGCGGAGTGAGTCACCGCCCACTGTACGTTCGGACCCTTTGCTCTCTAGCCACTCTTATTACACCACCGAGAAGGACACACAAGTTCAACGGCGCACGTTTCACTTCTGATGTCAACACGCAGCGTCGACCCGTAGCCCGCAGGCGAGCGCCCCCCAGTGTCGCGGTTAGGAACTGCCAGACTTTTAGCAGGATACAACATGCAAGCAACACTGACCGATTGTGAGGTGGATAATAGTTCAACCGAGGGGTTTTCTTCTTTTGATTCCCTTGGGGTGCGTTGGGTGGGGTTAAGCGGACGTTTTCCCAAGCGTCTTTTGTCATGTATGCTGAGATTAGGGCTTCCAAGAAATGTCGGTTTAGGCGAAATTCGAAGTATTCTTCAATATTTGTTTAAAATATGCACATGCCTATAAATAAACTAAAAGCAGGTCTAAATGCGGTCGAAATCCTTATTGTTCAGATGTCAGATATTATTCAGAGTTTATTCTCGCGATAGCCTGTTAGACAATTTTACCATGAATCTAAAACTCCTCTTTTGCCATCGAAAAACTACAACGTTGTCTATCGAACATTTACTGTTTTTTCAGTGTGTTTGAGGCATGAATGCGGCAATAACCTCATGTTCAACATCTGAACTCGACTAAGTATAAAAATATTGGCTTTCTGGCCAACAGGTGTCGCCATTTGTGGCATGCCTTCAGCGAACATTGAGCTCGCGTTCAATTACCTGTAGATTGTATTTCCAATGATGTAATAGAATAAAAACTTTCCAGATTAAACCGTCTAATCCTACTGTTAAACAGCAATACGATATATTTATATCGCAGAATATGTCTGCTGAACTTGAACATGTGTTCAGCCTTTAAGTCCTGCAATCACAACAGGCATCCAACACTATATTCATTGACAAAATCTCCTCCATCTTCGGCTGTGAGAAAACATAACACTGTTGAAGTTGACTGTAAGAGGCACTAATAGTTCTGTTTTATTTGATTGTAATTTCCCCTCTAAATGTACGATGAACGCACGGCGTGTGACTTCGTTGAACAGGACGCAAAAAGTCATCGGGAGTCTCTTGAAGAATCGCCAGCCGATGTGCTTTCGCAGCAGCGTTAGTCATCCCAGCCCCGTGTCTCTCTATCGGCCTACCGTGTTGCTGCTGCTGCACTCCTGCCCCTCACCACCGTCCCTCCCTCTCTTCCCTTCCTCCATCTCCCCCTTCTCTCCCTCTCCACCTTCCTCCCTCTCCACCTTCTCTCCCTCTCCACTTTCCCTCCCTCTCCACCTTCCCTCCTCCTCCACCGTCCCTCTCAACCTTCCACCGACACCAACACCACCAACACCAACACTACCATCACCACCACTACTACCACCACCACCACCACCACCACCACCACCACATGCTGTGACGTCGGTCTGCCGGGTTACGGAGTCATGGTACGGACATGTGGTCAAGCGGTGGCCTGTAGTAGGACACGCCAGCCCTCCACTCACTCCTGCGTTCTGTGACGGAGCTCCTGGCGATCGGCGTGTTTCTCTCGGTGTGGTAGAGTGGAGGAGGCGGAGAGAGAGAGAGAGAGAGAGAGAGAGAGAGAGAGAGAGAGAGAGAGAGAGAGAGAGAGACAGAGAGAGAGAGAGA
>JAOPUA010000152.1:4745902-4756394 GCA_027122455.1 Trisopterus luscus | reverse complement strand
CCCCCCCCCCCCCCCCCCCCCCCCCCCCCCCCCCCCCCCCCCCCCCCCCCCGCCCCCCCCCCCCCCCCCCCCCCCCATCGCCATGCTAAAGTCAAACCCGGA
Organism: Trisopterus luscus; assembly: GCA_027122455.1. Taxonomy (NCBI): domain Eukaryota; kingdom Metazoa; phylum Chordata; class Actinopteri; order Gadiformes; family Gadidae; genus Trisopterus; species Trisopterus luscus. Next base: position 4,756,292 of record JAOPUA010000152.1, on the reverse strand, counting down.
AGAATGAATGGTGTGTGATGGCCGTGTGCGGAGAAGGGCTGTTGCTTCAGTGGAAGTTTATGAATTGGATCGATCACGCCGTGGTTGGGAGTCAGTGAGTAACAGATGGACCCATAGGTGCGTCTATGCAGCAATATTCGACAACTCTTGCAGGTTCCTATAGGCCACATGATCAATCAAACCCTCGCTCTCTCTATCTCTCTCTTTCTCTCTCTCCCCCCTCTCCTCTCTCTCCTCTTCTAACTGCAACAGGCATGCGCCTCGCACTGTTGCGTGCAAGGAAATGCAGTTCCGATACGGAAGAGCTTAGAGCAGAATCCTCATTCAGACTCCCAGTTGTATGACGTTTGAGAAAGTGCTCGAACATATTAGACGACTGCATCTGCGAGAGAGCAGGGTTGGCCACATCTTAAGGCGTCCTGGACAGCTTCAGCACCACGGACAGCGGATCTGTGTCGCGGGAACCTGACGAAGGCCCCTTCGCGCATTGGGGGATGAAAAGGATGCTGCAGCTCTGACTGCCAGTCTGATTGTAGGCTACAGCAACCTACCCCACCTAATCCACCAGACCCTAACCTACACACGACATGTACTGTACATACCTAAGATGCTTAGCCATACCTTTCTAAGCAACCTCACCTAAGCCACCCATGGCTATTCAACCAAACCTGTAAGCTACCTAACCTGAGCTACAGGCTACGAAGAACTTTAGCCTGTATGTTTAAGTTCTTGTAGGTTAACATTCACATGGGCCTACTGTTCATTCTTATTAATCTGTGCCGCTGATGCTGTCGGTTATTGTAAACACGCTGTAAGTGAACAGACATCCCCAGTCCCTGTGCATTGCAGGGATACACCGTACGATTGACAATCACTATGATTACTTTGGTTCGACACAACACAAACCTTTGCTTTATAATAGTTTGTCGTAATAGCATTGATAGCATTGAGTCTGTATGCAAAATAAACAGATGCAGACTTTGGAACATAGGCTGTTGCTTAGGGTGCTCAGTTAAGGCCTAATGGATAATGACTAATTGTCTGAATCATTTCTTGACCTATAAACTGTCTTTAGTGACTTATACCAAAAAAGCACAATCATATTGACACACACTGGACATTTTTCAGAATGAGCATTTCCATAGGCCTCAAAGCTGTAGTCCAACAGCCTTTTATGATACCGGGGCAGTTGGCAGCCTAAATGCTAGATAGAAAACGACAGGAATTGGGCTAAACGTTTACAGTCTATGAGGCGCCGTTTGACCTATTTATGGGGCAAGAAGTCCTACACTTTGTTAGCCTGACGATAAGATGCTGTATAGATGCATTTATCCTCCACAAGATTGTGGCTGTGCAGACAGCTAGCAGACCAGTGCTAGCCCAGGGTGTGCTGTGTTCCTGGTGTTTGTATATAACATCAACGGCAACACTTAGGGCTATTTCATACACACACACACACACACACACACACACACACAGTCACGCTCACATGTGTGTGCAGACATACAAAAATGGACACACACCCTTATCTGTTATAGAGACTGTTGAGTGATCCGTTTTTACATTGGAGTAAAGGTGAATTATTTTGATTCCGCTCTGCTGAATGGATAGCCTACAATTCAGTGGTTCCCAACCTTTTACTCGAGGTGCACTACTTAATGGTCACCAAAACCTTTCCCGGATGACCTCATATGCAAAATGTAAGAAATAGATAAATACCCATGCAGTGGCTGAGCAATAAGTGGCCAGGCAAATATTACTGCAAGAAGGCCATGCATGGCCGGTGGGAGAAAGTTGAGAAAAAAGTCAGCTGTACAGCTTATGCTCCCAGCGGGATTATACAAAGAACATCAATGAAAAACATTTCAATGGAAAACATTTGATGGAATGCCCAAAGTTACCCTATTTTTTTAATACAAGTCCCAAATATATGTATTTATTTTTTTCAATGGCAATTTTGTCTAATTTAATAATACAATCCTAAGTACCACCTGCAGTACCCTCACGTACCACTATGGACTAACAGGTTGAAAAACACTGGCCTATGATAGTGTACAAGTGAGGACACAAACTGATATGGTAGGCCTACAATTCTTTTTAAATTCATGATAGTGTTTTACATTGATATCTGCTTAGCCCTTGCTTTCATTCATGTCAGATAATAAGCATGTGGAGTCTTATCAATTAGTAACTTGGTTCTCACATCACTTGGTTCTGAGTTAAACAGACACACTACGTTAGCATTAGTCTTTTGCTAGCCTGTACTTCATTTTAATGTGACTGGATGGACGTTTTGCACAGGCAGATTTGATTTGAATAAGTGACACATTGTCATTTGCCAAAAGTAGTTTAATATGTCTGGGGACTTCCGCAGTGAAACCATAAGTAATATTGAACACTGAAGCGCCGCTAAAATTCAACCAATTTTGCAGCTAATGCTTGACTTGAACAAAATCCCATTGTCCTCTTCAAATAAAAGTTGGAAGGGACAGTAGAAGGAATTTCCCTTCCAGGGGAATCATAAAGTTGTTATCTATCTAGGCTGTGGTTTGATTCTCTTGTTTAATATTTATGTGTTGTACAGCTTAAATAAGGTGGCTTAAAAGTTCACACTAAGTGCTAGCATTGCTAGGCTAGCCTTCTTCTGAAAGACTAGCCACATTTGTTTAATTTACCTCAAAGCATTTTTTTGTTGACTTTGCTGTATGGTTCCATCGCCACCACACTGCTACAGCTGTGCATTATTGTTGTCGTATTGTCCTGTTGTCACACAGGGTAACATGAATGCAACCTGCATGGAGCAGCAAATTTCAATCCAATCAATTATAACTCTCCCATTGTTTTCTAAAACAAATTACAATAACGGCACATTTATGGATGATTATTTCTATATTAGACATTCCTCCGTCTGCATGTTGTTTTTGTCAGCTACTGTTCAGTTGTCCCTACTCCACAGCCATGGAGACACAGTATATCTTGTAGTGTGCAGCAGTAAGATGAATGGATATCCATTGTTTATGGGTGGCCTATTTCCACAGTGCAGCCTTGCCCCCTGCGTCTTTTGCATCTCCTTGGCTTGTTGGGAGACTTGATGTGGTGAGGTGGTAGTGAAAGAAGTAACCACCTGGATACGCCATCTCGACCATTTTTAAAAACTAAAAACAAGGTTTTCATGAACCACCCTCTCCCCTTCAGGGTCTGGGAAGGTTGGAGATCAAAAAAACAATGAACTACATGGTAACATTTCTTAGTTTGTAAACAAAAATATGTTCGGGGCAAGCCTCCTGCCAAACAAACTGATTTTGCAAGAACTTTACTAACCCTATACAACTAAACCCATCGCATGATTGTTTTCATTCTTCTGATCGTTCTATGAGAGTCACATAAATAGTAAACCGAAATTGACACACCAAGTCAGACCGAAGTGTCACAATTTAAGCGGATGATTTAAGTTTGTCTGCCTAATAGGCTTGGTTATTTAGTGTACAAGCAGTATCCTGTCCCAAAGGGCTCAGCCTAGATTTTGTGTGTGTGTGTGTGTTTGTGTGTGTGTGTGTGTGTGTGTGTGTGTGTGTGTGTGTGTGTGTGTGTGTGTGTGTGTGTGAGTCTGTGTGTCTTTGTGTGTGTGTAATGAAGGCAATGCAGCGGTGGTGCCCCTCTAGCTTTTTGTCTAATTACTGACCCCCATGGAGGAGACCTAAATATGTGTTTGTGTGTGCGTGGTTGCGGGTGCATGTGATTGCTTGTGTGTGTGTGTGTGTGTGTGTGTGTGTGTGTGTGCGCACGCACGTGCATGTATGTGTTTCTGTATGCATGTTTGGTTAATTGCGTGAGTTGCAATGTGGGTAAGTGCCTGCATCTAATCCTTTCTCTGTGTGTGTGTTTATGTGTGCGTGTGTGTGTGGGTGCATGCATGCATGTGTTACAGTGTGTGTGCATTCGTGTTCACACAGGCATCAATTTGCACAAGGTCCACACACAAATAGGTCAAATCTGAGCCCACAAAGGAATCCTCACCCTCCGACCCCTAGGCCATGGTCATAGAAGCACCTCACAAACGCACACACGCGCACACACACATACGCAGCCTCTCAGCGTACGTGTCTGATCACAGCACTTAAAGCGGGACTTAAGCCCTGACATAAAGCATGACTTAATGCACCCTATTTAACATGATGGGGAGCGCTGTCTGTCTCATAACGCTGTCTGTAATCCATCGGAGGGGGGTTACTGAGGACTGGTCACAGCTGCTGCAGTAAGGTGGCAGACACAATGATAGACAGGCAGAGAGACAGACGGACCGACCAACGGACCGACAGACGGATACACTGACTGACAGGCCTACTGACAGCCAGGCCGTGGTCGTATTCACTTAAATGACGAATGACAAGTGTGTGTGGAATTGTAAACACTTTTTTTGCATAATCCGAATATAGAATGGCAGTGGTTTGAACAATACAGAAAGGTAACAATACAACAGAATAACACAGACATGCAAAACTGTTAATATATTTGTAAATAAATATAAATTACTAGTATTGATAATAAATGTTATATATATTGGCCCAATAGGTTTAAATTGGGGCATATTGTACGAGTCGCCTAGAGATTTGTTGATTTTTGTTTGCAACGTTCTTAGATTCAAAAGAAATGACCTGCATTTGTTTCTGATGATCATTTACAAAATCTCTCCAAAGGGAGGAGTCTTGTTTTGTGAACCAGAACCCCCAAATTAAACCCAAACCACCCAGTCTCTAATCATAGAAACCATACTCTGATGACACCAGTAAAGGATGCAGAACTCAATACATGTAAACAAACCAATAGTGTACAAAAAATATGTTAAAAACCTCGATGACATAAACTGATTTAGATGTTTGTAAATTTTAGATATACTCATAAATAGCAGACTATGAGAGTTAAAAATGTTACCAACAAATGTCTTTCAATCAAAGATAACAGACAGACTTTAAATATATATGTATACATATATACATATATATATATATAAGCTATATATGTTTAGATGGTTTGAATTATAGATAAAGCAACACACAAATATGCGTTTGAATCATATGTCACATTGGCGGGGCTGTCTTTTGAAGGAACAAATATGATGTCAAATCATAGATATACCAGCAAAGATGTCATGGGATCCTAGATAACACCTCCCCACTGTAGCAGGTATCTGACAATTGGAAGCCCAGGACTCAGTGAAACCCTTCAACTGTGAGCATCTCTGTCGGTTATATATTGATTAGGTAATGCATTGAGTTATGTATTGATGAAGGTCATGCTTGTAGAACGAGACAGGCATTATGCATCGTGTCCATATCTAACATAATTATACATGATGTATACACTGTGTGGTATAGGATCCCCCTCTCTGTATGACAGCGATGCATGTACGGACGTTCTTACAATAGCGACGGCAGAGCACATTTCGGGTAATTGTCATTTTCCTGTCCAATTATGGCCTGGCTCATCGCTACTCTGAACGAGCCGTTTCAACATTTGCCGACTGATACTAGGTATTTTGTCTCCTGGTTCCCTGTGTTTTCCGCGTCCTATGATATGCTCTTACTCTCAGAGCAGTCTGAATAGCCGCTGAAGCTAATTGTGTGACTTGCTTTTCACTCGTTCCACCCTGCATGTTGCGTGACCCTCTTCAAGCCTTGTGTAATAAGCTGTGAGTGATTGTAGGTGTCGGTGATGCTGTAGGATTTCAGCTCTAAGGTGGAGTCATTTAGAGAAAGCACACACGGTGCCCCTGCTGGCCTCTTGTATGTGATGACTTTATCACAGAGGAGAAAGAGTTGTGTCTGGCTTTCAGGACCATGCATTTCATCACAGCGGGATCTGCACCTTTATTCATTTGGCACCTTTAGTCATTCGGCAGTTGCTTTCATCCAAAGGGGTTGACTTTGAATTCAGATGCATGCCATTCAGGAGCAGCTGTTTTAACTAGGTTCAGCATTTTGTTTGGCATAGCCTCCAGGTATAGGTGGCAGACATTGCGGACGGAACCCAGATCCTTTCTTTCTATAACCACTACCCTGCCCCCTACAACCTAGTCGTAGCTCTGTTATGAATCACTGCCATGACTTCTTCACCACAGAACAAAGAGACCATGTAATCCTGTGCGGAACATAAGTACTTTTAATTGTTCAGCAGTGAATGAGCCGTGATATTGTCCCGCCAATCCTGCACGCCCTTTAGTTCGGCGCATCACACGAATGCATGCGATGCTTTTCCCTGGTTCCTCGTTGCCACGCGGAGATACAGAGCCACGTCTTGGCTGATAAGATTAGAGGGGTAACAGGGGGTCACCGCGGATTAGGATTACCAGGACAAGCCTCTGGAATGCAGACGCAACTGCCAGGGCTCGCAAATTCAGCTGAAATGATCCTAATGTTCCGGCTGCCTGTCTGCGCTCACCAAACATGGAGGTTAGCATGATGGCATGCTGCTCTTCAGACAGACAGAGATACACAGGGAGGGGGAGGGATTGGGACTGTGCAAGCGTTCTTCATCGCCTGTTAACCTTGAGAACGGTTTGAAATAAAAATGCTGGGGCATGACATTTCTGTCATTTCGGTCAATTGTTCTGTAGTCAATTCGTTTTTTTATTTTGCTCAATTTATAATTTGGTTTTGTGCTGTATTTGTCCAAAATGGGGGATCTTACACTATACAAAGTCTTACAAGTGTGCTGAGAGAAATGGAAAGAGGGTACATTTAATGTGCAGTGTAAGCATGTTTATGGTTTCATTGTACCTGCCTGCACAATAAGAGGCGATTGTTCAAACCAGATGAATGAAGTTACTGTCTGCCCGTCACAGCCAGGGTAAAAAAAAAAAATCCATACGATTCTACTTTCTGTACAATGGATGTAACCACACACTATTTCACAGACAGGCCCCTGCTCGTAGACAGACTGAGGGGAGCTGCTGTATGTCTGGGATTACAACTGAGTGCGGGGGGGGGGATGGGGGGTGTTATTAAAGGGAACTGTGATGGGGGATCAGGGTGGATGGTGGTAGGTGGTGGTGATGGTGGTGTATATTACATGACACACACACGCACACACTCAATGTCATACACAGAGCAGTCTTTTTAATAGATGCTTTAAATGGATGCGTCTGGCAAAGCTAATTGCTACACGCCACCTAGGTGGCGTTTCTTGGGCTCCTCCAGACAAAGGACCCAGGGTGGTGACGTTGAAAGACCGGTTCATGGCAAAGGTTTGATATTGATACCGGTGTCGTTGCCATCTGGGAGAACCCTTCGAGTGTGCGGGGAGACAGCTGGTTGAACCTGTGCACACTGATTGCTCAACGTGCGACAGGTGTGCAGGCTCATCCAGCCCCAGAGTCCAATCAGACTAACTCTGGCCAGGTGAGGCTGTGGCTAGGTTAAACCAGCCATCACGGATACACACACACACACACAAGAAGGCGTTTGCGTTTGCTCTTTTAATGTGGGATCCTGTGCTCTAGAATATTTTTGTGTAGTTTTATTTTTACCATCATATTTTTATGAGATTATATATTGTTATATATGTGTATGTTTTATATGTGTGTGTATATATATGATTAATTTCTCTGCCCTGCACTTATATTGCTCTAACACCTTTACATTCCTTATGGGGATCATTACTTCTCCTTGTGTATTGGAATAAAGAGGACTTTCTCTCTTTCGAAATTTTCCTGCTGACGATCCCTTAAGAATGTGTTCTCAAATAATTTTCAGAATTCCGTCTAGAATTCCTTCTGGGAGTTTCGTACCAGAATCCTTCTTAAAAAAAACCTGTTAGAATTCCCGCCAGAATTCCTTCATAAATTCCACCCTGAATAGTGTCCTCCCCCAGAACTCCTGCCCTTTCTCCCGGTGTGAGGACGATGGCGTGCTCCTCAGCCACCAAGAGGCAGTATAAGATCAGGTTGAGCAGGAGCAGTGAGGAGAGACCCCGACAGGTCCGGGAGAATGGGCCCAGCTGGAATGTCAGAGCGGTTCCTCCCCTCAGGCCCGGGTGAGCATGTTCCTCTGAACACACAATGCTTGATTTAAGGAATATTGACAGCATTGTTGGCTTATAAATAGATCGTGGTCTTGGTCGGGATAACTTGGGTTCTTTTTTTTTTTTTAAATATGGGCTGTTTTTGTGTTCTTAAACCACGGAGATTGGTTTGCAACGTTTGGGTGGATTGTGGAATGTGGGTACTTCAGGTCAATTCATGCACACCGTTGAATGACACCTACATTTACACAGGATTAATACGATACAACCAACAAAGCCCTAAATCGATCCTACTCTTTATCAATTGATAAAGAGCGGTGAGTAAATCTGTGTGTTTGAGGGTTGGTTTTGACTCACATCAGTACAGGATTAACATTATCCACATGCTACAGAGAAGAATGTCACAGCTTCAAACGGCCAGGCTCTCCCCCCTCTCGTGGAAAAACGGTATTATTCTGATGATGAGTTGATACTGAGTAAGAGAAAACACACCCCAGGGCTTGGTATTTGCGTGCATCTCTTAGTGGGATTAGAAACCATTCTTGGCTCACCGCGCCACTTCCTCGTTTTGTTCCCTGGCAAACGCTACCTTTTGTGTTTCTGTTAGCGGGCCCCTGACTAACTGCTCCTGTACTGCTGCTGTACAGAGCACACTCCTATCCTTTTTAATCATTTAGTAATTTGCTGCTATCTTTGGCCTATGCGCTCTCTGCAATGCTACTCACTGCAATATCTTATTAAATATTTAGCTGTGTTGCGTATATATTTGAAATATATATTTTTCCTCTTCTACTTTGAGTGCGGAATATATGGCAGAAGATTATATTTACCCTTTACTGCCCCAAAGTGAACGCAATGAAAGGCAGTGATTTTATGACCTGGCACATACATGTATAGACAACCTTGTGGCCTTTGGCAAATGTCACTGTGTGCGTGGACTATGACGTATTTTTGATTATATAAAGTCACGGTTTGTCCTTCGTGTTAAGACATCTTTATACATTTAGTGATTGTGTGGGTTTGTGACCTGTAGGTACTGGTGCATCAGGAATCACCGTGAGCCTTAGTGGGATCTCCAGAAGGATCTTGTCTGTTAACGTAGCGAGAGAATCATCACCTCCTTTATTTCAAACCCTGTCATTGAATCATCCATCCATTGGCTACTGCTGCTTATCCCTAGTCAGAGGCAGACATAATAAGCATAAGCATGCAGGGAGGTCCCCAATGTTGAAGCAGTCCATGGCAGGGTCAACAGTACACACGGCAGGGTTAGGATTAGCAGTAAGGTAGAACAAGATGGTGTAGGAGTTATTATGTTTGACTCCAGTCCCAGCCTAAAGGTAATGGGATGATCCCCCATACTGGCAGCCTGCATATAGGTATCCTTGAGTAAGATTAGCCCCAGCCCCTGACCTGCTCATTCATCACCTCGGTCTAACATTCACCCGTAAATCGCTTGGGATAAACACGTCTGCTAAATGACTTAATAGTAAATAGCAGCACATTAACTGGCATTAGTTGTCTCCCTGCTTGTACAATGACACACTGGACTTTGTATTATGACATCTCTCCTGAACAGGAAATGACGTCTTGATAACATCAGGTATTGACAATAACAAGTGAGTTTACCGAGGATGACTGGGACACCACTAAGACTGCAGGCTGCAGAGTCACTCCTCCACATCATGCAACCATTTTGGTTCTGTGTGTGGACTGAGGAATAAATCAGAGTGTTACGTTACACAATCGTTTTGATGGCAGAACAGACATTGGCCCGATGCATAGACACAAACTGGGCCGCAACAATGAAAGGTGATTGGAAACAGATTGATACTGGTATGTTAAGTGTATTGGATTGTCAAACCACATTAACATCGACATGTTCAGAGTTTTCCCCATGCCGCTTGAAACGTTCTTCAGGGAAGCTTGTGCTAACCCTGCCCCGGCTTTGTAACACTCCACCTCAGGTTCCACAGATTTCATCAAGAATGTGGGCAATCTAGCAATTCCCAGGCGGTATGTGCCTGCACAAAGTGCATGGGTGTGTTTATATCTTGGGTAATTGTCTGTATCCTCAGTTAAGTGCAAGCGTTTCTTCTTCTTCTTCTTCTTCCTCTTCTTTTTTCTCTCCCCCGCTATAACTAATGTGTCAGCAAGCGTGTGCATGTCCTCTGTGCGTCAGTAGCGGGCGTCAATTCGGGGCAGAATACGCCCGTTGGTTCGATCTGGATTTCGGGGGGGGGGAACGTGCGTCGCCGGGGGAATTTGAATTTGAAGACATGCGGCGCATGGTGTGTGTTTTGTGTTTTTTTTGTTTCCGGGGAGGGGTTGTGGCGTTAGTGGTGGGCTTGTCATGAGTTAATGAGTATGC
>JAOPUA010000152.1:4287276-4300651 GCA_027122455.1 Trisopterus luscus | reverse complement strand
AGGGGGTAGGACCATTTGAGTTGTGTATCTTCAAAATCTGCTGGCGTTTCGCAAATCGCGTACCCAACCTTTAATATAATTACTATTCACATTAAAAAGGAAATGTATGCGTTCTCCCTGTACCTAGTGATGCCTCCTTCCGCTCTCTGACTAAGAGCTATTAAGATCGTTTGCATTTGCATTGCCACTGTAGCCACGAAGTCTGAGCCTCAGGCCATGCACATTGACTGACTTCTTTGTTGTGTAGATTCCTTTAACTGTCTTGCAGCCATGCAGACATGTCCACCTCCCCCATAGCGTATTGCCTTTTAACTTGGCCTCTCCCTGCAATCTTAAACTCTCCACAATCGTCACTCCAACTCCACTTTTGTTTGTATTCATGTCGCTTTGTATTCACAATGCAAACGTTTCCCTATAAGAATCTTGATCGCTCATTGTCTCACTGAATGTATCCATGGTAACTTTGCTGCCTGTACTTTCCGATGATCATGCTCGAATATTAAATTAAAAAATAATTTTGTTATATTACAGTGAAATCAGATACACATCAATCAAAAGGAAATTACTAGTCTGTCCCTCCGGACTTCGCTGAAACATCCGTTACCAATGACTCTGTGGTACTGATTCTGCCTAAGAGCTTTTCGTATGATAACGCCTACCGCAAATGTAAACAATAGCAAAATGCCCCTTTAGTCATTGTAATAAGACAATTTGCAAGTACTTGTATGGTGATTCACTGTGTTGTCTCCAAACTCTGCACTGACCAATGCAAATGGTTTCAAAGAGACAAAGGTGCTATGTCGCCATTGTTTAAATTCGTGGCAACCTCACGCATGCTAAATCCTCCTCAGCATAAATTATGCAACTCAATTATACAGTATTGGTTACTGATGTTTTAGTGAAGGCAAGAGAGACTGGTTGGTTTGATCATCCCCAACAGTATTACCCTTAAAGGGGTGGGGGGTATGCATCTTTCTAAAGGAGGCCTATAGGTAGACTGAAGAAGAGAAGTGGAGAACTATGGCTGTGATCTGACACCCTCACCACCCGACTATCCAGTCTCTTCGGTTACCTTCTAGTGCACTCTGGCGCTTGATGTGGTCGAAGAACTTTGTGTTGTTGGCGTACATGGCCCCACAGCCCGGGCACGCCACCACCTTCTCCTGCGTGTGGCTCCGCAGGTGCTCCCGTAGCTTGGGTCGCCCTTTGGCACTCGCTTCACATTCTTCCAAAAATGAAAAACAAAAGATATGAAGACTTAAATTGATGGCTGGTAGGATGACTGTGCTGTTCCCATGCAAGTCAAATACAAAATGTAGCATTAAATAACCGTATCCTCACAGGGGGTGAGGCTCTGCTCCCATACCTTTCCACGCACAGCGTAGCAAGCATTCACTGTCACCAGTGGGGATGTCCATGCAGAGACTGTGCAGCTCCACGTGTCGGTAAAACCATTCAGGGTTTTCATAGGGGGGTTGCTGCAAACACAGAGAGGGTCAATGACTAAAATAACAATAATAAAAATAATAATTGATTGCGGATATTTCTCGATTCAAGCTGACTTTCTGCTGTCCCCCCCGCAAAAAACAAATACTATATAATTGAAGCCTAATATGTACCTCACAATCATTCCAAAGGCAGGTGAATTTGTCAGGGATTTCAGGGATGATGTTGCGGTTCTGGTATCCTATAGAGCAGGTGCCGATGTTGGGGTTCGAGGTCAGCACCTGCAGGCCCCACTGTTTAAGCTTAGTGTGGTAACAGTGGAAGAAAACGTGACGCCGCAGCTCTTCGGGAACGTCTACCGAGCAGAATCCACAATGTCTCCAAAGGCAGCTCTGCTCGGCTGAAAATTCAAGCATTCACATAAGACGAGATAAGGACTTCATTGTGACCAGGTGAATGTTTCACAGTGGGTTTGATCCATCGACCTATCATTACCCTGACCTTCGTTTTCATCGCTATCTTCCGAATGGTCCGACGTGCCCAGGTGATTCTCCATGTGCTTACAGAGGTTCTCCATCCTACCGAAGGTGTCTTGACAGGAGCCCCACTCACACTCAAGTACAAGCGGCATTTTCTTCTGTATCCGTTTGTTTGGTGACATTGCCTTTAGATAGTCTACACCGGTGAACTTACAGGATCTAAAACTCACTATTTCACAGCTCGACCATGAGTCGGATGACGTCCAGCTGGGCACAGTTGCCACCCAAACACTCAACGCATCTTAAGACTTTCATCTAGTAGATTTCTATTATTTGTCAGTTTTGATCTATGTATAATCAAAAACGAAAGTTCTCCTTATACACTATTATTTATCACTAGAGGAATAATTTGAAGCAATACAAGCATCTTGAGGTCAGTGTATTGAGCGAATCGGAACGTAAACATGAATGCGCGGGCTGAGTACCACCGAAACACGTCCCCGCATACTAATCGACACGTTCAATGTTCCACTTACGGTCATTTTACAAAATGGTTTCTCAATTGAGAATTTTTTGTTGAAATAAAATAACATGGCACAATAACGTAATTGAATATGAATTATTTAATTCTCAACACCACTATCCCATTGACAACGGAAACATTGAACACTAATAGCTGTCCAAGAAAAAGCTTCTTTGTCCAGTGTCCGAAATTACTTCACATTGAGGCCAACTCTTCCAAGACAAAAAACAAACTAAAAATAGTATTTCATTTAAGTTACTCGTTTTCATAAAAATATGTGATTTCCCCGACAATGTTCATAAATACCAAAAGTCTAACTCTAAATATGCCTGCGCTATCCTTCTTTTGGCCTTTCTTAAAAAGCTTAATTACATTAAAACCCAACATCTCCCTTCATTTGACCCTCACTTTAACCGTTTATTTCATACAAGGTTGCCATATTCTTTTGTATAAATGTACTAAGTCTGGAATATCTCTGGGTGATCTCATTGACATTTAATAATGCCAAAATACATAGAAATTATCCAATGTTGATGCAATTGTTCAATCAGTAAATAACTTCTTTACTACATTCATAAATGAAGGACACTAACGTGCTTATTGTTCCTTTGTATGCTTGATTTCCTTAAAGATGTAGAGGAAAACCAGAGGAACATCCAGAGCAATGACCAGAAGAAAGATCCTGATGATGATATGGACCCACTTATCGAAAGACAAAACCAACATGCACAACCCAGGACATTGATCAGGACTAGAATCTCTCTTTGAGTGTTGGGTGTGTGTGCTATTTCTGACGAAGTGCTTAAGAAACATTCATACCCATATCCGCAGATCCCTTTCAGTAAACATATTTATGGTTTAAGCTCTTATACCAAATTTGACTCAAAATACTTTCCCCTTTTTGATTCTGAGGCAGAATGGTGTTGGTGTGATGAAATGGGATCGACATCAAAAGGCATATTATTATTATCATCATCAGTCAGCCAGGCCAATCCATTGCAATGTCAATATGCTTCCTTCTTCTGGATGTCCTCTTTCATGGCTCTGGATTCCTTGCAGTATTTTTTAAACGTCATAGAAAAGCCGCACCAAATGATAGCGGATTCCAAAAGCCACGGCACTACCGAATACCTGGTCAGGAGAGGAGAAAAGTGAACGTGTGCACAATCACTCATCAATTATAGCTGGTACGCGGAACTACTATAACATAAAGTAAACGATTTGATTGTGTTTTTTGGATTTACTTGTAAGAGCAGCATTATGGTGGTGAGGCTCCTCTCGTGAACTGGCCCCAGTATTTTCAGCACCAGGTTTATTAGGGTCATGTTGTTGCACTCTATGAACTCATCGTCTTCCTCCTGACCCCGGCGAACCTCCAGTAACCTCAGTAACTCTGCCGCCTGTTTGGAGTAAACTTCACTTGAACTCTCAACCAACAGAGTACGACGAGTATGTCTTTAGTAAAAGCTTCAAAGACCAGGGTTAGGGTGGGTTAGTCAGGGTTTACCAAAGCTCCCTGTTTCTTTACTTAATTAACTTACAAGCTATTTTTTCATACTAGGAAATTAATAGTTACTTCAGTCCAAATAATGTAGAATTACAGACAAGACACACACACACTCAACACAATAATATGCATAAGATGAGCGTTTTAGTACCTGCAGAATAAGATTTCCCAATTTAGAGAGATCCTTCCTTTTGAATTTGGAGTAGCTCATACCCAGTTGGCCCGTGCTGGGATTCAACCTAGATGAAACGTCATAGCTTCGCAGTCAATACAATAACATTAAACTATGGTCCCTGAAACTAAATCGGCTGTTATTGGGATTTCATTATTATTATTTGTACAACAAAAAAACTTTGATTGTTTTCTGTCTGAAACATTATGTTGTTGATTGCTGCTGCCTGCCTTCGTCAGAGCAGTCTGGGAATACTTATATTTTAAATACAATTAAAAAAAATAACTAAAAACAGGAGGTGTTGAGAGGGCGAAGCCAACAGTGTACCTGGGGAGCCGGTGTCTGGGACACGGGATTATGTGGAACAGCTGCGGCAGGGAGTAGAGGAAGTTGACCACCTGGGGGATGAAGAAGAGCAGCATGGTTTTGCTGAAGTGTCCCAAGATGCCGACCACCGCAAAGGTCATCCCCGCAAAGTAGCAGAAGGTGTCGCCCACGAACACAGAGGACGGGTACCTGCACAGGAGACAAGACGATGTTCTATTGGTGGAGAATTACGCTTTCTGGTCAAATAAAGTGTCAGTCTAGACATGGAAGACGGCAGAGAAAATGCCAGTATGTCAGGGATGATATTGCGGTTCTGGAGGAGAATGGTTTGCGTGGGATGCTGAACCAACCAGTTATGGTAGAAAAGTCCCAGCGTGGTGAAGAAGAACGGTAGCATAAAGTAAAGGGAGAATATGTGGTCGTCTCCATAATCTCCTGTTGGGTATAAACAACAACAAAAAAAAATGAATCACATTACTGTTGAAGGCACATATATTTTACAATGTTTCCTTGTTATAAGCAATTTAATCGACTGGTACAGTAGTTGGTTGACTGCTGCACCCACCATGGAGCTCAAACAGGTTGAAGAGGATGATGGAGCCCGAGATGAACAGGGCTTGTCCCGACTCAATGCCGTTGATCCCAGCCAAGATGTTGATGGCGTTTGTGCAGAACACAGCCAGCATGCCCATGTAAACGTAGTACAGAATACCTGCACACCACAGCAAACATAGTTTTCAAATACCATTATGTAATATGTTAATGTTATTATCACAGGAGTACTTTATAATTATGAGTACCACTCATTTTCATGACTGGGATTACAATCATACTATTGATAATAGATCAGACAAAACTAGAAATAATTGATAATTTTCATTATCAATGAGATTGCCTTGCCTAGGTCCAAGTGGAGCCCGAGCAGTAGTCTGAAAGGCTTGGGCACCACGATGACTGTGTTTCCAAAGTTGGTGAAGTAGACCATCAACAGAGGCAGGGAAGCAATGGTGGGCAGCAGCAGCTTGTGTCTCCAGCGCAGGTTGAGCACATCGTCAGCAAAGCCCAGGAAGATCATGCAGCAAATGGCTAACAGAGCGCCAATCAGCTGGACAAACTGGTCAAAAGAAATAACACAGTATGCCTGACTGTCCATAGCATTTCGGCTCCTTATCTAAATTGGCCTAAACCTTGGAATTTGAATTGGACGCCAGTCAAATGATGACTGACCCCAAAAAAGTGGCGGGTTATGACGTAGTGGTAGAGGTCCCGGATGGGCTCTCATCATGTATAGTTATATTACACCCACCTCGTCGTGTGGAAAGACTGTGCACTGGTCCCCAACAAGGCAGCTCAGGAAAGGCACGGGGATGAAGCAGAAGAGTATGATGAGGAACACGGTCCCGCTGATGACACCCTGGGATTCTGGACTAAACCGGGACAGAACATGAGCACCGAATCAGAGCGACGACAAACATAACGCTGACGTAGCACAATCAGATGGTCTCATGTGACAGTTATGTTATCCCAAATGGACCACAATAAAACTGTAAAGACACTTACACTTGCTTTTTGGATGTTTTGTTCATGTCAATGCCATATAATTTGGCCGCGATGAAATGATCCTTAAACGCCGGGATGAGTTTTATTGTGGCCAAGCACCCGAGTGCTGACAACATGCAGTTGATCAGAAGCGGCAAAACTGGGATTGGAGACATGATTTCGGGAGTTGGTAGATTCGATTCTGTATAAACAAGTTGTTTGTCGATCAATGTTTTCAATCGAGTGAGTTAGACTTTCGATCGATCGATACACAAGCCTCGACAGAGTCCTCCGGGTCCAACTACGCAAGTAGAACGCGATCCATCAAGAACACCGTCGTGACTCCCGTGTATGGGGGCGACTTCCATGAATCACATAAGTCATCCATTCTAGCATTTCAGACAACACGCTGTCATTGTGCCTACAGTATGCACCACTTCAGGGTCCACGTCCGAAAGGTTTCGCTTAAGACCGCTTCCTGTTGGATCGCGAGGTCGGACAAATAACAACGTGACACCGGAAGCTCTTTGGGTATTAACTCTTTAGATTAGTTTTCCACAACTCATCCATCCTAGAATTTCAGACACGCGGTCATTGCGTATACGATATCTACCGCATGAGGATCCACGTCGGAAAGGTTTCGCATAAGCCCGCTTCCTGTTCGATGTAGAGGTCGGACATGACACCGGAAGTACTTTAGTGATTAACTATTTATTTTAGTTTCCCACAATTCACATAAATCATCCATCCTAGCGTTTTAGACATCAAGCGATTATCGTCTACGATATGTACAACCTCAGGATCCACTTCAGAATAATTCGCTTAAGACAGCTTCATGTTCAATCTTTTATTTTTATAAATCGTTGAATAGTCTCCATGAAACCAAAATGACCAAAAAAAAGAAAAATCGTTGATACAAAGAGCAAAGTACAAAACTGATCCCGGCTGTTATTTACTGGTGCGACGAGTTACATTGATGTTCACCTATACAAGTTCAGTCAATTTTACAGCACATTTAAAATAAAAGGCGTGAGCAGAACAAAGAAAATTGAAATGTCGGACCGACTGCAGCGTGCCGCAATTTGCGACACGAGGCACAGCCGGCCTCGTGCGTGGAATACTTCCTGAAAATGAAATTTGCTTGGGAAGAAACATGTGCCCCTCAGCAATATTAAAGATGTGGAATGGCGCTAATAGCACTAAGGAATGCATGTACAAAAAAAAAAATTCCCCCCGAGGAGAAAGCCACGTGAATATATGTCGAAAAAGCAAGATTTTATTTATAGCAAGATATAAGCCCCGTCAACCCAGGGACATCTTAAAGTAACTTTAAACATGGTTTAAATATGCTTAAGCTGCTACAACAGAACATACTATAAAAATAAGGTCACCAATAACACGTGGACATTTTCCTTGAGCGGCGCAGCTTTTTGAACACAGCCAGTCAAGTGATGATCTTCAGTCAGGGAGATTTTTTTTTTAGTCGTGGGCCGCTTAGTTGTCGTAATGGTCGCCATAGCCTCCCTGGCCCCGGTTATCTCTGTACCCGCCGCCGCTGCCGCCGCCATAGCCGCCGCCACCGCCGCCGCTTCTGTAGCCGCCGCCGCTCCCGCCGCCGTAGCTCCTTTCTCCGCCGCCATAGCCGCCCTCGTTGTGGTAGCTCCTGTCGCCGTAGCCGCCGCCACCGCCGCCGCCGCCATAGCCGCCCCTGGAGCCGCCCCTGGAACCGCCGGATCTGCCGCGGCCTGCTTCATCCACGCGAATGGACCGTCCGTCCAGGCTCGTTCCGTTCATTCCCTCCAAAGCATCCTTGGCCTCGTCGGCATTATCAAACTTGACAAAGCCGAATCCACGAGACCTCCCAGTGTCTTTGTCGCGGATAACATCGGCTTTAGCGATGTTTCCATACTTGGCGAAGGCCGCCATCAAGGATTCCTCATTGGTGTCGAAGCTGAGGCCTCCGATGAAAAGTTTACCTTCGTCGTTCATCTTTAGCTGGTTGGCTAGCGAGTGATCAGAAGAGATGCTTACACGAGGACCGGGCAGACGAAGTGTTCATATGCCGCCTCGAGGTCGGAGATTTAAGGGCGTTACACCGGAAGTCGTTCGTCTTCTTCTTCTGTGGTAACCGACCATTTTTATTTTTACGTTTGCCCTCTGTTGGTAAGTTATGTGTGCGGCCTTTTATTACGGATTCAGATAACAAAAAAAAAGTCTATATTTGTATTCTCGTGTGTTACAAAACAAGTTGCACAATGCTGTGTGACGTGTACCGGGCGGGCAGATATTATATTACAATGCATTGAACTAAAGGTAGCCCCGCCGTCATAACGGTTCATAACCTCTGGCTGCAGATGCGATATCCAGTCTTCCGTCCCTGCAATATGTAGGACACACGACTACCCCTCTCACATTCACATTATATCCTCCTCGGTCAGCCGTTAAAAAGATTAGCGAGCGTGGCTCGCGGACATTGACTGTGTATTGCGCCTTGTATCGGGGCTTATAGCGCCCTCTGCAGGCCCACACCAGAACCGTCGAGCCAAACGTATAGGATCGGAGGTTTGGCTTGTGTCCTGGTGGTTAAATGGACTCCATTCATACAGCCTTTTTCTAATCAGTGGCCACTCAAACCACTTACACATTTTTAATATTGCCTCACATTCACCAATTCTTTCACACATCAACACCCCGACGGCGGAGTCAACCACGCAGGGCGACAGCCGGCTAGTCGTGGAGCAAGTTAGGGTGAGGTGCCTCGCTCAGGAACACCTCGCCACTCAGCTAGGAGGAGCCGGGGATCGAACTGGCAACCTTCCGGTTACAAGCCAACCCGCTACACCTCCTGAGCAACATGCCATGCCCCCATTATAGCGCCCTCTGCAGGCTCGAACCGGAATAGCCGAGGCAGGCAAACGTAGGCTCGGAGGTTGGGGTAGGGGAGGGAGACTCCTTGTGTCCTGGTGGTGGGTGAACAGAGCGCAGACTCGGTGGATGGCTGGATGACAGCGGCTGCTGGTCCCACCGAGACACCGCTGATGTACGCCGGGTCAGACGGAATGGACGGAACAATGATGCACGTCGACAACACGGTGCCTGTCTCGCGTTTCTACTGAGCCGCTGGCTTCTCACGCTTTCGCTATTGTCCACATGCAGTAGTAAAGCGGTAGGTTTATTTAATTCAATGAATAGTCAACTTTGTGTCATCATTGAAAGTTATTTCTCCATATCTGCTGATCATTAACACCCTTCACTCATCGTACGGCGTTTGGTATCGATATTATTAACATGTAAGATTGTAAGTGCGTCGCAAAATGCACCAGAACCATCGTCTAATAACGTGCTGTGTTGTCGCGGAGCTGCAAAACGCGCTCTTTGGGGCAAGGGGCACACGCTCCGAATATCATCCTGCTGATTACGTATTCCTTAACATTTCCTACTACGACCTGGCCTGCGAGTGAAGCACAAAGACGGACTATTTCTTGCTCCCGTTACAGACACCGTTGCTGACCCCACGGACTCCCCAGTCCCCTGATCCGTCCACCTCACCGCGATGAGCGGCACAAGGACACCGCTATGAAGCCCGACCAGAACGGAGGCTGCTGCTGGTGGTGTCTAGTGGGGCTGTTCCTGCTCTCTTTGTTTATAGTGTTGGCATGGCTCGTCCAGTACGCACTAACCACTGTGCGTTCGTGGAGGGCCAAGGATCTCGTAGGCAACAGAACAGCCCGGCATCTTCCCATCATCGTCCAGCATCACAGGACAGATACGGGAGGCTGGCGGGGCTTCCTGCTCAGGCTCCGGCCAGGCCGTAGTGGAAGAGCTGTTTCAGAAGCGGGGGCTAAAGGCTTACTCTCCACCCTGTTTTCTTTCAAGTCGTTCGGGGAACCCTGGCAGAGAGCCTGGGTGAAAGCGTTGAATGACCAAGCGTGCAGGCATGGGGTAAGTGATCAACGTGCTGCAAATGTAGGCTGATATATGCAATTGTAGACCTACATTCGCAAGATCAGCATATCCTATATCGTGTTGCTTCTGCTGCTGGCATATGGTCTCGTTTAGCATTTTGGGGGGATATGTAAAAGGTTAAGGGGAATGATTCATCTGATTGTGATCATGTGTAGCCTAACCTGTGTGCTCCGTAGAGTGTAAAAGTGTGGGTTGGTTGGTACACGCTATACTCACTGGTGGCGTGGGCGTTGAAGTGTCAGTAATGAAGAATAGAATTGCATCGGGGCATTGTGTAAGAGCCCCCAAATGTTCACACTACATCGGGAATGCAGTCATTTTTGAGTGATAATGACACTGAAAAGCATCTGTCATAATTGCTTGAAGCAGTCAGGCAGAATGTGATCAATCTACATCATCCAGGTACAACCGAAGGAATGCTTGATCAATATTGCAACGCTTTTCATCATCTATATATATAGTTATACATTTATAATAATATTTATAGTAATACTCGTAATTTATGCATTTCCTTATGCTGAGAGAGTATTATCCTCACCCCTTGGTCCACCATGAGCTGACGGTATAGGCTCACACTATCCATAAAGACCCCTGTGGTCCATTGGGTCTTGTTGGGGTCAACTGGTAGGGCAATGCATTAGCACTGCCAGGGTTAGAGGTTCCATTCCCAATGCGGCCCTCCCACCCATGCATGTATGCACTGTAAGGTGCTTTGATATAAACATCCACCAAGCATTGTTTTTTGTTTCCACATTAGCTTTCACCCAGGTGATTCATACCTCCTGTCGGATTGGGAATGTGGCCGTGGGCGGTAATGTGTTTGTGTTATGTATGTGTACGGCTACATGGGGTTTTAAAAGGGGACCAATTGATCCACATCACAAACTATAAACCCGCCGTGATTCAGAAAGGTCATCTCTCCCCTGCTTGTCCAAGGTTTACCTTTCAAGCCTTATGCTGCTGGATGTTGAATTCAAGTGCACAGTCAAACAGATCATCTTTGCATTGCAATAGAGTACACTGGGATTAAGCAAACATTTCAAATGCTTCCCTATTATTCAGATCTAATGTTCCTTCCAGTATCTCATGCATTATATGAATTGCACAGACCTTAAATAACACTTGTTTTTTATCGATCATGGTTAATACTGTCAAATGTACAACGCTGGAACCAAAGACCCTGACAAAAGCCTATACTTACAAAGTGATACATGTATTACAGAACAGCCTGTGGTATTAATCTTCCAAATGCCCTATTAGTCATACAACAACCAAACTACAGTAGTAATCCCTAACAATGAAGTATGTGCTGACAATGCAGCCATTCCACTTTACACACATTACATTGTTTAGCTTCTGGGTAGGCAGACTAGCTGTCATAGCAATTCCAAAAGGTATGTAAACACACAGGCATAAACTTGCGCACATTCATTCATTCAATATGTTTATATGTACGTATGTTTGCGTAGGCCTAAATGTGTAATGTGTTCCACAGACGGTCTGTTGTTCAACAGTGTTTGCAGTCCCCTGACTTGAAAAACCTGCAGGGCATTGGGAGACTTGGCAGGTATTAGGTGTCCAACGGAGAGTCATATCACATTCATTGACTCTCACGTATGCACCTGCCACACTTCCGCCATGTTGACTCAGCCACTTTGGCGAGAGGAGACACTCTGAGACACTAGACTATGACCCCATACAGGCTCTCGGCCTCGCATGCTGTGATCGCAGCTCTGCAGCAAGAAACACAGCGGCTCAGATGTGTCGTGTGCAGGCAGTTGTCAAAGTCAAAATCTGCATTGATGTCTTCAGGGGTTTGATGTTTTCCGTGTCACTGTGCCAATCTGGTTGACGCCTTAAGGAAATCGAAAGAATTTCCCCCCCCAAAAAAGGCCTTCGTTTGAAGACTTTGAGAAATCTTCAATGTGTTTGCGTTTCATCTGAAAGCATACTGGATGTACATTCTGGGTGAAATCTTGCGTTTTATATGCCTTAGTGTTTCTTGTGAACCGTTCATTTGAAAGATGCAGGCTCAGTCCGCACAAATGACTGTGGAAAGCATGGAAGTGTTTGGCATAGAGTGCTTGATGTTCTGCCCAGAGTAACGTCAGTCAAGGCCTTGCTTAGGCATTCCTTAATCCGTGTGACACCGTGGTTAGGAGACAGTGCTACTGATTCACTAGACTAACGTGGTGCACTGTGCACAAATTGACCAAATTGACCAAATTGCCCTTTCTTTGAGCTCTTTGAGATCTTCTTTGACTCTGAGATCAAAGCGAATTCGAAGAAGGGAAAATAATAGAAAGACTGTAGTAATATTACATCTATGTGTGGACTAAATGATTCCTGTTACACATTTGAAGTGAAATCAAAGGATCACACCAAATTACTTGGTGTGGTCTTATCTCTTTAAGTCCACACATCCATCTATGATTGCCACGGTAGATGGATAGGGGAACAGGACTTTCTCTCTCTGTGTGGAGGAGAAGCCGTCGTCACGTGCTACCAGTGGGCTTGAGTCAATTTTGTCTGCATCCGGAGGCTCCAGTTTAATTACGATGATTTGAAGGTCTGCAAAGAAGCTCACTTTCCCTCTGTCTCCATAATCCCTGGGATTTATGGTAAGGCCCTCAGCACAGCTGGTTACGGTTGACGATATCAGCTGAAAGACGCAGACATACCCTACGAGCACACACACACACACACACACACACACACACACACACACGCAAATACCCAAATGTAGCCGGGTAGCGTTGATTTCAGTCGGAGCACAAATAACATCCACAGATCATGGTGACGCATGCGGACAGTAACCCGCGGACAGCTTCCTGTGGACGCCTGCACAGTAGCTATCGCGCGTCCCTCCTATATTGGGCACATTTCTCAACTTAGAATTGAATTTGTTGATCGGGGGTTTCGAGGCAAATGTGATTGTACTGTACAGCCGAGCACTCGGCTCCCCTCAGCCCGCGCGTCTCAGTCCCCGCTGCACTCATAATGTCAAAGCCATTAGGTTCTGTGGTCGAACAATGGCATGGCGCTATCAGTGTGTTTCCAGAGAGCCGGAGTCCCCCTCTCTCCCCCGCCTCCTCCCTCCCTCCCTCCCTCCCTCCTTCCTCCCTCTCCCCTTGGATCAGGTGGAAATGACAGAGGAGGATGAGGTATCTAAAGATGAGAAGAGAGGAGGAGGAGGAGGAGGAGGAGGAGCAGGAGGAGCAGGAGAGGGCGATGACACCGGAGCATCCTCCCGGTATCCACGGAGACACGTCGTTGTTTCCACTTCTCTCCGGACGAGTGACACTTATCGTGCGTCGCTCTCTCTCTCTCTCTCTCTCTCTCTCTCTCTCTCGTGACCACCCTCGCCATTGACGAGTGGCGATGAGTCCCGCGACGCTACGACACACACACGCACA
>JAOPUA010000152.1:4157862-4176352 GCA_027122455.1 Trisopterus luscus | reverse complement strand
TTAAGAAATTTGGTTATCCCCAAGTGCTAGATCCATTGTTAAGTGATTTGAAAAGACTTGAAGAAGATGGTCTTTTCATCCCCTGTTTTGGAAAAATAATAAAGGGTACTGTATTTTCTGTGATTGCCGAGAACCTTGGTGCCAACTCAGTTGGGGGGTTTATTGAAAGTTTCAGTTGGTCACACATTTGCAGATTTTGTGTAGGAGAGAGATCCCAGTGCCTTGTTAATTTATTAACTAATTGTGAAATCCCAGGAAAATTCTGTTGCTTTCATAATCAATTGGTCAAATTGCTATTTCACAGAATGATTAATTAATACAGTATCCCCTAGTCTGTTGACAGTAACCCCTCAGTAGTTAGTGAGTAACTGTCACTTAAGGCCCTGTTAGGGCTGGTCGTTCATCATTCGTTATTCATTTGTTCCTCAGTAACGACCCACGTTTTTGCGTACCTTATTGTAAAGTGTTACTGAGAGAAGAGTCACGTCCAGTGCATTAAGGACATGTGTGGCAGAGAACACATGGGTGAGGGACCAGGGTGCCTAGGATGGTAGACATTGGTGTAGTGGAATAGGACATGTAGTGTCCTGCAGATCGCTCACAAGGCGGTTGGGCACCACGCCCGACTAAACAGCTAACCAACATTGGACCGAGAGTTAGCAAAGAAAACGTGCACGTATGAATTTCATGTGCATTTCATCAGTAGATGAAGACAAGGGCCAAAGGATTGAGCAAGAAAAGCAGACTCATGTTTGGCCACATCTAAAAGACACTCTGAGCTGGTGCACGGTCCTGGAGACACTTTAAAAAACCACACATTAGCGGTTAAAATATGAATGTGAGACACACGATGAGACGCTGTCAGTGTCTGATGTTGAGGATTGATGAGCAGACATTAGGACATTAGGCTGCTCACATTGGTTGTCCTGAACACTGTGGGTTACACAACCAAACCTCATTTGAGAAGGATTACATCTGCCAGGCAAGCGGAGCAAAAGGGAAAGTCAAAATGTGGAGATGGCCAAGTATGTTGTGCTTGCCTACTTATGTCAGGGCTGTTTCTTTTTGATACATCTCGTGTCTCAGGATATGTAGTATTAGGTCGTTCATTGGAGATGTGCTCCTGTTTCGAAAAAACATGCATTGTAGAATCGGTTGCTTTTGTTAACGGATAAACGCCTTAGAATATGATATGAGACATGTGAGTGCTGTATCAGAGCAGAGAAGAGATGAAAGTGAATAAAGGAAGTGGGCTGGTGGGGTTTCAGCTAACACATGTTGCAGATTGTGGAACAAACATGATTGTTTATGAAGGAAAAATCGCCATAGAACATAGTGTCCAGTGTGTCCACACAGTGGAATCTTTAGATCCAATGATCCTGCTTTCAACATTTGACATTTTAACAACATTCAATTAAACCCACTACATTCCCTTCTGTGTTTGAAGGCCTCCCAAATGTCTTGACCCTCTTTCTCTTGTAACACCATTGTTTTTCAAAGGTAAACGTGTAAAGTTACGGAAGTTTCTAAAGCTTTATACTTAATTAAGTTGAGGAAACATAACCAAGAGCGACTGATTGGCTGCCTCTGTTAAAGCCTCATGAAGCTATACTCTGTACCTATCTGGTATTGGGAATAGTATACGGCTTTAATTAAATCCAAATGGTGCTGAACGCTGCCAGCTTTATAGACCCCAGCCTGGCCAAGCCCTGGCGCCTGTGAGCTCAACACACTTTGTTTCATCTGCTACATCACATTTAAAAACAACTAGTTCCGACATGCTGACTACGTGAATGACAATTCTCAGCCGTGTTAAAGTGTAAGATACAGATGCAGCAGTTTAGGAAGAGGATCATCTTACACAACGTAATGCATTTTCATTGGAAAATGCAGAGCAGTGCAAAATGCAAGATGCATCTTTAATTGGAAGCAGGGAAAACTTATTGTATCAATAATTGTTGCCAGGATTGTGTTTTTTTATTGTATTTCTTCGAGGATCAAAAGCAGAGATTTCATTGCAAATGTAACCGACAAAAGAATATAGCCTCAACGCTATATCCATTGCTTTATAGTTTGACAGAAAGAACAAAATGTTCTTCTGTAATAGAAACCAAATGTGAAAAAAGTAAAAAGACAAAATGTATAGAAACAAAAGTGTAATTTTTTCTAAAAATAAAATCACTGTTATGATGAGAGCTTTTACAACTTGATTAAAAACAAACGGCTTTTAAAACTCAAAACACTTTACTTTTACTCTAACTGGCTCATTAAGGCTCAGAGAAAAGACAGTTGTACATTATAAATTAGCACATCTTACAAAATGTATTGTTTGGCAAGAAACATTCCTTGTATTTCCCCTCCCTCTCTCTCTCTCTCTCTCTCTCTGGAAGACATGAGTTAGAATGCCTACATCTCAAAGTGACACATTGTTCGGGGGTTAGGTATGGGCAAACATGGGTTCCCACTGTAGTTTCCTTTGAAATGCCAGCTTGCACCATATGGTTTGTATAGCTCTTCAGCTCAATGAAGAAGGAAATCAGGTGGTGATGCTGGGCAGCGTATAGTGTAGTTGTTGTAGTTGGTGTCAACTGACTGCGCAGAAATGATCTGGGTCCGATCCCCAAATGTCTGCAGCTTATGTGTAAGTATCCTTGAGCAAGAAACCTTAGCTGCTCCTTAACAATGACCTTTATGTATAATCCCTGCATGTTGGTTTGGATATACAGTAAGAGTCTACCTAAGGACCTACAGGACAACACAGGTATTGCTGAGGATCAAAGACATATATCCTGGCTTCACTAAAACATCTGTTGATAACCCATATTATCTGTCAAAATCCCGGTGTTTGGACGAATATACCTAGTAGCAATTTGGTGAAAGTGCCTGCCAACAATGGAAACAGTAGCAACATAGCCCTTTGGTGACTGTAAATGTATGAAATGTATGAAAAATAGTTTGAGGACCTCTTCTCTGAGACAATGGGTGTACATGATTCTTATAGGGAAACTTTGACATTGTTGTCACGAACAGCAAAGAAAAACAAAGGTGAGGGGAGAGTGATCCTCATGGAGAGTTTAGGATTGGCCATGGCTGAAGTCTTCTATGGTGGGAGAGACCAGGTTAATTTGCAATACACTAATTAAATTAAATTAAATTCAATTCAATTCAATTCAATTCAATTCAATTCAATTCAATTCAATTCAATTCAATTTTATTTGTATATCCCTTAATCACCCCCCTGACCCAAGAGCACTAATGGGGCAAGACATGTCTGCAAGGATGCAAGGGAGCTGAAGGAATCAACACATCAAAGAAGTGAGTATATTGGTGCGGCCTCAGTATCTGACTTTGTTGTTACAGTGGCAATGGAAACATGATTCAATTAGAGGGAGGAAGGGAGACGTAGCTAGGTGCAAGGAGAATGTATACAAATGCCTTATATATAAGTATTTTGCCAATGTTTACATGCTAAATGCTGAGCAGAATCCATTCAAAGGAAGTCATTTTTGACATTGGTGACTGACGTTTGTTAAGCCATGAGAGACAGTGACGATGGTTTGATCACCCAGACCATTAACAGAAAATAGTACTGATGACTTTCTGAAAAAGTCCATCTTTATTCCAGGTCTATTGACAAAGCGTGTCTGCTGTTACACAACAACGGATGATGGGAGCAAGGCATGGCCAGATGCTTTCGCTGTATTCTTGTGCTGAGAATGCTCAGCAGAAACTGACCCCGACGGCCTGTACTGCCTTCAGAAGCAAGACAAGGCAATCCTGCACATGTCCACGATAACCTTTATGACTTATGGCGAGAAGTCCCTGGGGGTGATAGACTACAGGTGACCTGATGTCTAACCCTCACTGTGTGCTCACCGGTGCACCTCCGTGCACGAGGTGTCCATCACCTGTAGTCAGATTGCTCTCTGGACATCGATGGAAACCCCGTAAAAAACCCAGAAACCCTTTTTTTTTTTTTTTCTTAAGGAACAACTCTTTGGTTGAATTTAATAATCGTTCATCAAGGGGGGAATCCCAATGATGAGAATCATTTAGATTCCCCCCTTAAGGAACTTGGTTGAATTTAATATGCATCCATCAAGGGGGGGGGGGGAATCCCAATGATGAGAATCATTTACACTATAACTTTGACCACATTTACTTTTTGGACTGTAGAACAAAAACATGGCTTTTCACAGCAGCAAGAAGACGTTTACAAAACAAAATGCCGAAATCCATTCCACATGCAGGAATTCACACAACACGCCGCCACATCGCGTTTTCATCTGGGTTTCTTCGATTACCTTGGTGTCTTTGTCAATTAGTCGTCCAACACAGGCACTAATTGGACAATTAAAACCAAAGAGGAGAAATGAGTGGCGACAAAGCGTGAAATAGATGCACGCATATTCGCACGCATATTACTTACAAACGTGTAAGCCATCTCATGGCTCATGTTTTGAATTCCTTGAGCAGAGCTTACAGGGGGAATCAGTACAGCACATGCCTGTTTAGCTACAGTTCAGCCGCTGTCAGGAACATAACTCAAGCAAGGGAAAATAGCCACGTTTTAGCCCTGACCCAGATCCCATTCCCGTGCACACTCAGTGAGAAGAGGAGGTTCAGGGCCGACTGCAACCGGCCGCAGTCAAACGGTAACGACACACTTCCACAGGTGTTGACTGACTTCTGCTTGTTGAGTTTATTTAAACAAATGCCCCTGCAGGGCTTCTTAACCCACCCTTAAACCACTTTTCTTTTGTGGGCACATTTTATACCACAAGGTGCCCTCAAGTTAAGTGGAATATTTGTGTGGGAACCATTCCGATTTCAGCATTGAATCTGATACCACAGTTCTCTCCTGAGGGTACTTACTTACTTACATATCCAAACATTCTCGCAGTCAGTCCTAGGGTCTGCCATTTTTTAAATCTGCTTGTTTATATTAATCATATTTTAGTGGTAGCAGTGGTATGTTCTCATGTTTTCATGGAACCAAGGCAACACAAATCTGAGAACATTCTGGAAGCCTCTTGTGACAGCTGCCACAAACCATAATGGAAACGGACAACTTCAAAAATATTGGAAGTAAGAAATATTGGAAATTACTGACATCTTTAATTTAGTTTTTTTTTATCAAGATTATTACTCTTCTGGAAGAGCAGAAGCAGACGAGAGCCTAATACTCAAACTCGGAAGGCGAATGCTTGCAGTTTTTATGAGGAGAGGATGAACAAACAGATGGAGCTTCAAAGCATTCAGTTGCACAAGCCAAAGACTTCCACTGTGCTCCTCCAGTCCATAAACAAGAGCACTGTATTAGTGAAAAACACACCGGCACGTGTTTATCATTCTCAGTGCGTCGCGTGCATGCATGAATAGCATCAGGAGCGTTTCGAATTGAATTTCATAGATTGAAACATAGATTCAAATTCAATTGAATTTCCGAGTCCTTAATAGAAGTAAAGATAAAGATGGTAATTAAGTTCACTTCAGGCAGAAGAGTATCATTACGTAAGAGCCGCTCGTGTCCAATCCCAAACAATGTGGGGCTGACAGGCAAAAGACGCTGAGACCAGCCTTATCTCCCCTGTGAGTTGTTTATGACTCTTCTGGCGCTAACACCAGGGCAGTGTTGACAAGTGTTGACAATCCCCAGCAATGAATTTCAACTCAGGAAGCCACCCCACCTGCCCACCATCCATTTAGATGACTGCTTGTGCAATGCACACCCATTAGTGACCTGTGTAACTTAGTCATATTTTAAAGGGGCAGGTTGCAGCAAGCCAAACCTTCCCACCCCCACAGTCCCACCGTCCCACCCGCATCCTTCTGTTGACAGGAGCCCCATTCAACCTTCACCTTCCGACCAATCAGGGGTGAGACGCTCCCTGCCGCCGCGCTGTGCGAGCGGAGGGGAGTCGCTGACCTCTGCCGGCCCAGGACACAGGGACACTGGAGGGCAGTTGTCAATGGCGACGCTGGCTTCTCTCAAGAGGCGCCTTGCGGCCCATCAGAAGCTGAAGTACGGTGCACTTTGCTGCATTCATAGCCTCTGGCTATTATACACTCCACCGCCACTCCAGAACTCCCCAACGTCCACCCACTGAGACATTCCTGGCGTGACACATGCACACGCACACACACACACACACACACACACACTGACATGCAGACACACAGACACGCGCACACACACACACACACACACACACACACACACGAGTGCAGAGACGCACACAAACAACATTCTATGGGCTTCCTTCTTGGTCTTTGTTTCTTGGCATCATCTACACCATCATCTTCATCAAACTAATTGAGTTTGGTTCAACACTTGTTGCTTGCATAGGGGAAAAATGAGCAGATTCTTGGAAAGCCTTAATAACATACCGTTCAGCTTGGGATGCATTAAATATACTCCCTATGCATATGGGACACATTTTTACACTTTCAGTGCTGTATCAAAGTGTCTGTGATGCTTATGTGTAATTTTTCACCACATCTGCGCACAGCAGTCTGTTAGCAAGCCATAAACATTAGGTACAACGTTACATAAATGTTATTTAACGTCACCAATTCATCAAAAATGAGCCACCCCTATGGTACAATTCTACAGGAACGATCATCATATAAAAACAGAGCTCCATCAAAAAGGGTGTTCTAAGAGGTGGATAAGGGATATAATAGAGTGCTACTCTTCTATAAACACCTCTTTTATCACCTCTTTAAGAGCAATTGGCTGTGATCTCTCTTCTATGTAATGGAACTTTAATGGGCTGTACCACTGACAACGTTCAGACCCTTTATCGGTGTTAGAGATGACATTATCTTCATGTGTCTTCTGAGGTAATAAGACAGGTACAAAACAGTGTGTACTGGAATGTGGCCCTAACCTAAATATGCAATTAATGAACCCAATATGGTGCGGTAAGAAAACTTTAGTTATTTTTATAATTTGTAGAGATAAGTTAAATGTCATTAAAATAAGCATAGATTGTGTGCATGGCTTCTACCTGATGTTGTTGTTTATTAATGTTTATTAATGATAGCATTGTAATGATAGCATAATATGATTTTATAAATGCTTGCTCCTGAACAACAGGCTACCCAAATCCAGAATCAAAACCCCCTTTTTAACCAGGCTCTTCATCACCATAACAACCGTTTGAGTGTTGACGTGGACGTAATGTTTTGTGATGACGAGCACCAAACCACAGACCTTGCATTGCCATGTGTACATGCTCCATATTGCTGTTCCCTTGTTCCATCATTTAGAGTCTAGATGATGGAACAAGTGTGTGTGTGTGTGTCTCGATTCTAGGCGTGCACACACACACGCACACACACACACAGACACGCACACACACGTTACTTCTCCCCTCAACATTTCCAGGAAACTGGCATCCTCCTGTGAGTGAAGAAAAGGCTGAGAGGAGAGCTCATGCATTGACTCATATGTTGTGCTACTCCATCTGCATCGTTTTTACTGACTCAGGAGATCCAGAAGTCAAGAAAAAATGGGATCTTCCATCTAAAAGGTTCCAGTGGCATTGGTCACAGTACATTCAATGAGTAACATCTCCACATCTCATCAATGTCTACATATTCACAGCTCTACAACACATCTCTACATCACATCTCTACAACACATCTCTACATCTACATCACATCTCTCCATCAACATCCCTACATCAACATCTCCACATCAACATCTCTACATCACATCTCTCCGTCAACATCTCTACATCACATCTCTACATCACATCTCTCCGTCAACATCTCTACATCACATCTCTACATCACATCTCTCCGTCAACATGTCTACATCATCAACATTTCTACATCACATCTCTACATTAACATCTTTACATTACATCTCTACAGGACATATCTAAACACCATCTCTACATCACATCTCTCTATTACATCACAAAATCATATCTCCACTTCTCCACATCAACATCTCTGCATCACGTCTCTACATCACATCTCTACTTCACATCAACATCACTACATAACATATCCGTATCAACATCTCCACATCAACATCTCTACATCACATCCCTACATCAACCTCTCCACATCAACATCACATATCCACAGGAGATATCTGAAAACCATCTCCACATCAACATCTCTACATCTACGTCTCACATCAACATCTCAACATCACATCTCTACATAACATGTCATCCTTGCGTAACATGTTCAAAGGATCCTGTCTCCACAGCGGGTGAAAACGCATACCTTGTGTCCAGAGAACTGTAAAAAGACCAAAAGAAGACAAACAAACAAACAGATCTATTAAATGGTCTTTAATAGGGCAGGAAAAACCTTAATGAGAAAAATCTGCCCGGTAATGTTTCAAGGCCATTCTGGTATTTTCGATGTTTCACGACTCACCAACAACCCACATTGTGGCACTAGCAACAAAAAATGACCCAACTATTTGAAGAGAAGGCCATAATAGTAGTTAAAATTATAATCCCTACTTTCAATTTTAACATTTTCCAGAGTTCAGCATGCGGGGGTTTTCAAAAAGTTGCGAAATCAACTAGGAAACATCTAATGTTTTAAATATTGTATGTACAAAATAAAACTATTGGATGGATGGATGGATCTTGGTGTGTGACACATTTTATAGAAACACTTTGAACTCAGTAAATTATTTTCATGTTTTTATGATCCACTTCCATGGGTCTTACTTCAAAGAAATACCTATACAACAATGTCATGTTTGGAGTTCAAAAGCAGAACGTATCGTTGACCCTTTAAGGTCGCACCGAGGTGTTTTTTCAACACAGTCATCTCCAAGACGCCCGAGCCTGTGGAGTCTAACGCCTATGTTGTGAAAGGTCAGCAAAATAAAGCCTACATCAACTGCAGACACGGGGAGTCCTCTCCTCGCTCTGTGAATCAGTCATCCAAGGGGCACCTTGTTTCTCCTGCACTCGCCCCAGACATGGTCTGAAGTTTCACATGATCTCAGTCCCCCCCTCCCCATGTCCCACCACCCCACCGCATCCAACTTTTACACCATAATCACAAACAGACACCACGCCTGAGGCCCTCCCCCCATATAAAGTCAAGACGTAATTCTACATGGCACCGTGGGGATGCTTAGGGAGGCAATCAGAGCACTTTGAAGAGAATTCCCAGGAACTATTTGTCGTATTGGTACTTTTTTACTAAAGTGGCCGCATGTTCGCAAAGATAATTGGTAACACCAATCGCCGGGTCATGCAACATGTCAAGCCGAGTGTGAGCCCGCGTTCATGTGTCCGTGACCCGTGCACGTTTAACATGGACCCATATGTGAGCGCCAGCGGAAGCTTGCAAAAGTGATCCTGCAACAGCTATGCATGCCATTATACCAAACATTGGTTCTTGGCATGAATTCATCTCGATCACGATCCTCTACTAAACAGCAAATGGACCGCATTTATACAGCGCTTATCTAACCAGTGGCCACTCCAAGTGCTGAATATGATGCTCTTTATTATGCTTAATAAAGAGCAGGAGGCCCATAAATATCAAGACAGGGACAAAATTATTTATAGCAATTGGCTTATGTCACAGGAGAACCTCAAACACCACAACCAGGCCCGTGAACGTTCTGTGCCTTCAAATATCAAGAAGTCCTTTGACTTGCGTCACCGCGTCAATCTTCCCCCCAAGAATCTGTCAACACAGCGAAGGAAGCGATCTACTGGGAGTTTGCCAAGCGGCTCCAGAGTCTCCTCCAAGATGGAGATCAAAGAGACGCCACATGGCTCGCAGGACAGAGAACATGTTTCATGCATGTAAAGAAAGCTCTGGCGTACCTTCCGCTCTCCATTCAGAGACACCTGATAGTGCTTTGAAACCAGCCAAGTGCGAGACGATTGCCTTATAAAGAAAGCAAATAGGGGGGGGGGGGTTGTCCAGTGACAGCAGTTTGAGATAAGGAAATATGTCAATACACATACTGGGTATAACTTCCAAGTTTTATATGGAGTACTCCAAATAAAGGACTGTGTTTTGTTACATCAAGGGCAAACGATGACTTTTAAACCAATTTTCAGGGACTTGACAAACTACGAGACGGACAGACAAGCCCGGTCCTCCCATATCATCCATAACCCACCGCACGTGTTCACTTCCCTCCTTGAGACCCACACACAATCACACTCACACACACACACAAACACAATCACACACAATCACACACACACACACACAGACGCACACATTAACCCTTAACACCTGCAACCGCCACATAAAACCCCCCAGAACGGCCGAACAACAGGAAAGACATCATGCTCCTCATGCTCGACCTCACCACACGTCATCTTGAGATGACTATGGGGGACGACGGAGTGAAGGGGCAGCGAGGGAGTTCCACCCAGATAAGCAAACCCCCACCCTTCAGACTTAATCTGTCCCCCCCCCAACACCCTATTCCCTGCACATCGGGACTCCATAAGCTCCCTCATGGTCCTCCGTGTACGACAGTTTTATGGGCCAGGCGCTACCGGGTCCGCGCCACTCTAAACACCTGTATTATAAATCATGGTTAGATACTCTGAGGTGTTACATCACCCAGCGGGGCTCTTGAGGTACAGCCTTGCGGCTGGAGATAGTGGGCCGTCCCTGGGGTGGGATGCGGAGGAGGAGCATGCCGGAGGTCTGAACCAGGGGGGAGGGTTGGATTCTGCAGCTGGAGCATCAATGCACCGGATGACAAGCCCAGGTGTGTTGTGCGCAGAATGTGGATTAAAGGGCGGGGTGGGTTGAGATGATTTACTATTAGGAATTCTATGATGATAAGGATTCGTATTGTTTTTTACCCCAGAAGGAGATTTGAACAGACAAACTGAAGCAGAAGTGATAAATCATTAGGATGCACTTTGGTAGACATCCCACAGGGGATTCATGTATCGGTACTAGATGATGAGTTAGATGCCCTGACTGTAGACGTATCACATGGGGCCATATACCCATCAATGACCTTAGCAACGATTGAGGCTTGTGTCAACGTTTGGTGGAATCAATCACTGGAGATAGTTTACAAAGGCCAAAGAGGACAAAACAAGCATTCCTTCAAAGCTACCTCGTGAAAGTTTAACACATGCAAGGTGCTTTGGATGAAGGTGATTCAATTGAATTTGAACATTATGGTGGCCATCTTGAAGCGTTGCTCAATTCTGTGGGATGTTTAAAACGTCAACATTACAGCCTCATGTTCAGCTCTCAGAGTGTGTGCCACTAAACCCTGGACTGGAAGCAATCAAGCCAAGCCCAAATAATAGTCAAGGATAGGCGTTGAAGGCAGAGGCTGAACATTAGTTTTCAGGCCGAAAAAATTGGTTCTGCATGGAAATGACCTCATGAATTCTAATCTCTATTACGTCTTAAAAAACACTTTAAAAATGAATACATCTCCGGCATGTTTCACCAAGAGAGAGGTCAGTGCATGAAAAGGCCTGTGGAAAACACCAATGCATTCTGGGTCCACTGGGACGGTGTGGTTTGGGTTCCAATGAAGCACACCGGCTCGAGAAAACCCCGCTCCACAGAGCCAAGTGTTAATGCAAACCCTTCGGATCTACAGCAGAACCAAAAGAGAGAGCCGGAGCAAGATGTGTGTGTGCGTGTGCGTGTGTGTGTGTGTGTGTGTATCTGTGTGTGTGTGTCTGTGTGTGTGCATCTGTGTGGGCCCCGGTACGTGTTTTTGGCAAGCCTGCATTTGTATATGTGTGTTTGTGTGTATGTGTATGTCTGTGTGTGTGGGGTGACAAACAGTGCTTATAGAACCGCAGTCTTCACAAACTTATCTTCCATGATCCACTTGCATTTTAAGCCGCAGCTTGTTTTTAAAACTGAAGCCAAGCAAGCTGAAGGTCGAAGGGATTGTTACTGAGTAAAGGCAACTGTTTTTCATCTAGTGTGCCTACAAATATAAATTGTGTCTTAATTGCGTGTGTTTGTAGTTTTATGGTGAGTTCCACTTTCCCAGCCGTAATGGGGTCACCTTCTCTTGCTCATTATTGAGACACAGATATGATAGGAAGGGGATAAAGTCAATAAAAAAATCGGATTATTTTTCTGATTCAGCATCCATTGCCCATACTAACATTGTTATTTCATCACTTTTTGGCTCATCACTCTATTATTTTTATTCAGGCGACCATGCATGCTAATCAAACATTGTGGAAAGACCTCTGAGTGGGTTGGTACAGACCAGATCGAGCCAGGTATAGTCTTACAGTTATAATGAATGGTTTACCAGCAAGAATCACACATTTTCTCACATCCATTAA
Source organism: Trisopterus luscus (assembly GCA_027122455.1). Taxonomy (NCBI): domain Eukaryota; kingdom Metazoa; phylum Chordata; class Actinopteri; order Gadiformes; family Gadidae; genus Trisopterus; species Trisopterus luscus. Next base: position 4,164,050 of record JAOPUA010000152.1, on the reverse strand, counting down.
AGAACCACTTTTGATAAAAAGGTATTTATCTGAGATGTGCATAAAATGTAAATGTTTGTACATTTCATGCATGATTGTTATGTGTATTAATATGACTACTGTGATAGTTACCTAATACAAACATTGGCATTGGTATTTAGGCTGGCTAAACTTGATAAAAGGCTAAAAGAGCTAAGTCTGACACCAAACATAACAATATTGTGATTTCAACTTTGTGCTTGATGTGTTCCCATTAATCCCTCCTAATAGTTTCAGCCAGGTTGCTGAAAAACACAATTAAGAGTTGTTCAGATCATTCCCGAGGAGAACAGTCACATCCCTCGACCAATTATAGCAATTTGTCCAGCAGAGTCCCACAACGACCCATGTGGCCGTCAAACCTCATTCCATGCAGCGTTCCTCACATCCAGATGCTCACATTACGGCCAGCCCCACTCCCACACTAATGGGAAGCAGAGAGGGGCAATGTGTTTGATATTTACTTGATATCTCTAATTAACTAATTCCAGATGATCGACGTTGAACCTCTTTATTTCCTATTCACATCACAGGTGAAGTTATGTGTTATAGTTGGCAGCACGTGCTATAAACTGTGGACCCCGTTTGGTATAGCAGACGCATCTTAACTGTGAAACACTGGATACTTTTTTTTCCTCTGTTTTCATGGATATCTGAGTGCTAGCCTGGTGGACCAGTTGGCCTGTAATCTTAATTCATGAGATTTGTTGTTCTGTTTACTATTTACTGCTCTTTATCCGACACTTTTATACAAAGTGACTTACAGTGGGTTTTTATTTTTAGTCACATGTCAGTGAGGAGCAGTAGTGCATGAATGCAGTAGTGCATTCATGCACAAATTCACACACTGACGGCAGAGTCAACCACGCAAGGCGACAGCCAGCTCGTCAGGAGCAGTGAGGGTTAGGTTACCTGCTCAGGGACACCTCGACACTTACCTAGCAGGAGCCGGGGATGCCAGTCAACCCGCTTTAATTTCCGAGCCGCGGTCGCATGTTTTAGGACCGTTAGACGTCTCAACCATGCCTACGGGTCAACTGTGAACATGGGGAATTACACCCAGTATCTTTCAGCTGGGAACCAAAGACCTTCTCCATAACTACACTACCCAGCACTCTGTTTGTGTTTTCTCACATGGCTAACAGGGCCATGAGCTACAAATGATCAAGACCATCTGGTTTCTCCTCATTTATTTGCTATAAAACAAAACTTAAATAGGTCATCGCTGCTTTGCGCTACGCTGACAGCCGTGCAGGTATCAGGACCCCACCGATGGAGCCGTGAGTCAGACTGAACTACGCTTTGTTTAAAATACACGTCATGCAATCTAATGCGGTAAACCTTGACATGATCAATGCAATATGTTCCAAGGGATGTGTTTTTCCTAAACTCTTCCACTTTTTCTAAACTCTCCTCCAGGTTTGAAGTGGCCCTATTTCAGGTTTTCATCACACAAAACAATATAATTTTAAGACACTGCCGCACATTTTAATGAACTGACTTCAAAATTAGGCTTCAAAATAAGTTTGAATGATTTAAGGAAAGAGCCACATTTCTTCTTCTACATTTTCATCCCCATGATGACATCCTCTGAAACCCCATGCTCAATGCCTTTGTGACTTTACACTCTGTAGTGGTGGGCCAATGTTTCACTTTGATACTATAGGTTGCACTACAATTACTGGTGAATGCAGTGAATGCTTGGAAACACAGCCTAAAACCACTAAAATGTTATTAGTATTTCATCACGAAACAAGGAACAAATGCAAAGCGGGATCATGCACATCCAGAACGCCACATTCCTGAAACATGATGTAATGCAATCAGCATAACATTTGTGCTGACATTTCCCGCTCATTTCCAATACCTGTTTCCAGTCCAAGGTTAAAGTGCCATGCCAAAAAACTTTGCAATACAGCCATTAAATACCCATGGCAGCCTGGATATTTAACGGCTGTAGTTCCACTCTGTTACTGGGTTTCCCCTGCATGGGAATCCAAACTGTTTCCCGGTCAGCCAAGAGGAGCGTCTTCAGCCAAATAAAGACTCAGATGACTCTACTGCTGCGTCTCTGAGCAGCACACAAGTGTGCGAGTCAAGCTGAAACAATATGCGTTGTATAAACTAGCCTGTTTCTAGTTTAACCGACAGTGTTGAGCTGGGCCTTGAACATACAGCACTGAGACAATGGGCTTGTAATGTGACTCCTGTATCCAAAACTCTGGGACACACATAACAGTACAGTCTCCTCTGCAGAGGCTGGATTGCATTTGAACTACAACTTGACGACAGAGATCTACACGTTTGAAATCTGTGTCGTATTGTTTGCCTTGACAGGTAATTTGCGAAGCTGCTAGATAAAAATAGACATCACATTTTGGTTCTTGTTCAATTTCTTTGGATCTGCAATATTTGAGGAATGAAATCGATTAGCTCCACTAGAATTCAACCCCAATTCTGGCAGTTTGAACGGCGCGTTGTAACTTTACACCTTCAGTGGTAGTGCGTGCCTGTGTGTGTGCGTGCGCACCTGCGCACGTATGTCCATGTGCGCGTGTGCGTGGGTTTAATGCAGACCCGGGTTCGGTGGGAGCGTTCTCCTCTGGGCTTACCAGTTATTAAACTGACAGGTGGTGTCACTTTTTACACATCCTTTGAGGTGCAGCGCCTGTAAACGACGAGTGTGTAGTCAAGCGTGGAAGAAGCCCTTTCACTAGCATGTTGCATAATGCTGGTGTTCGCAGGCACACAGACACACACACACACACGCACACACACACACAGACGCGCACACACATCCACATCCACACACCGAACACACACACACACACACACACAAACAAAGCTTATTGTCTGGTCCCTAACCGTATTGTGGCTGTCTCAACGCTCTGTTCCTGGGAGGTGTACTCATTGGATAACAGACCTGGATGGCAACATAAAAAGAAAAAAGGGGCTATAACTCAGAAAAAAGGAGACAGCTTGACTACATGGGTCCGGAGTACACTGCAGGCTATTCCAGCTCAGAGGCACTGAAATACCTAAAAGTGTGACAGTGCAGTAATTACTGATGTGATTTATAAGCAGCTCTGCGCTACATACTCATTACCCGAATTGCCCAAAACTATGAAAACACATCATTTTATCTCGAGGATCTCGAGGGATTTCATGCTTTGTGTTGTGCTGGACAAAGCGATGCATTACTTTATCACTTAACATGAAGGCCTCAGCTCACCAGGCCAGCCACCGCGTTTAAGACATCTCTCTATCTTGGTCGTTGTGTACCTCACCGCATAGTTGTGTTCACGTCTCACCGTAGCGGGGCCTTCTACTGTGTGTGTTAAATCTTTCTCTGCCTTCATGGTGAACCTGTTCAGAACATTTCAGTGACGGCAAAGTCATATTTGTATTTTGTTCATCCTCTAATGTAAGCTTTTTAATCCAGAGTAGGGTTTCATCCAACGTGATTTAGATGGCGATTCAGAATGGCTTCTTCCTGACACATGGGAACGGGGTAGGCCTATTGCTCAAGGGAGGGCTGCGGACATGGGGGATCAAACTCTAACTATTCGGCTGGGGAACCCAACAGCCTAGGCACACTACTGCCCCGCCCCAGTTAGTCTAACTTACACTGGTTCTAGTTTTCCTAAACCCTTTAATGTGAGTCATCCATCATCACTTCCGTTCTCATGACATCATGACCCGATGCTGGCACTCTGTGTGCTCTGGTGTGTCGCTCTGGGATTCAACTAGCAACCAGCGCCAAGCCATTCGCCTTGCATCCACATGGCTATCTCAAATTCAAATCTGTTCTTGGCTTTCAACAAATCAAATGCTTGCCTAGACTAGAAGAGCATGGATATGAACTATTTCTGTCGTAAATGTTTTGCGCGGTATATGTTAAAACGCCTTAATTTCCCCTCTGGGATGAATACACTACATTGTTATAGTTTTTTCGTATGATATAACGTATTTTCATGGAGATTTGAGAAGCACCACTCTGTTCATTGGTGAACAAACTTGGAATCCCATAAACTAATACCTAAATTCAACTGAGTTTTCTATACCACCGTCTGGATTGACCTTCACATTGTCTCTTGAGTGGTGACCCAATCACGGTTGGTACATAGAAAAATACGTAACTTTCGCCAAAAACTTTGTAGTTTGGCCAGAGAAGTTCATAGGGAAATCAGGGCACACATGGTTATAAATTCAGCAATAACACTCAAAAACCACAATAAACAATGCCACTTGGGCCTTATTTACAATCCTTGCTTGCATAAAAGTTTTCTTTATGAATAATTATTAATATGATTATAGTATTTTAATAATCCAAGTCGGAAAATTATTGGAATATGAACTATGTCCAGGCTATGGAAAATATCAGTTTGTCTTTGAAGTGTAGAACCTCTCTCCTGCACATGAGAACACTACTGTCAACATAGACTAGTAAAGAAATACAACCCTGGCATTCAGACTAAAGGTGTAAAACGTGATGATTTCTACACAGTGGTGTATGGTGAAACCATTCGAGCGCTACGTTACCATAACCCGCCTTTAGAGAAACACAGATTCTCACGTTCACCTTCAGTGTAGAAAGAAAAAAGAAAAGAAACACACGTTACTTTGCATGCATACATGCGTCAAAAGCCATTATGCGAGACAACTAGGAACATATTTACCATTTGTCAGCTAAGGTTACCAATTAGCCAGAGTCACTAGTTGAACGCCTGCAGCACTCTCCCTGCTGTGCTGGCAGTATATTTTCATTTATTGTTATTCAGGAATGATTATTATTTCAACATGGTATATAGACAGTTTCCTTTCCAAGGGAAACTGTCTATATGTGCCATGTTGAAATAATAAAATAAAAAAACCCACTTCAGACAAGTGGTCCATTGGTTATGGTAACCATTAGCCGTACAGGAGACCAAGACTTTCCACACTGTGGCCGCGGGGGGGGCGGGGGGGGGGGGGGCGCGCGCCGCCCCGCGCGGGGGCGGGGGGGGGGGGGCGGGCCGGCAAATCCACGTGATCATACCGCCGGTCGGGTCCCTAATCCTCCTCCTTCGAATCTTCCATAGGTCAGCGTGTGTGGTTCCAATCCTGGATTTCTCAAAGTGAGAAGTCAGAACTCCTAAAAAAAAAGGCCCTGACTTCACCCCCACTCACCGTGGTTCCTTACAGCTAGCCTACTGATAAATGCTGTCTTTAATCTCAGGATTCTTTTCTTATTCTGACTTAGAACTCAGAACTCCAAAGAAATAATCACAGGTCAGAATTCAGAACTCAAACTTTCACAAAGTCAGAACTCCAAAGAAATAATCACGTCTGGCCCTGATCCTCTCCTGTATTGATCTCGCTCAGGAATGCACGATTTACCGATGAGTACCAAACTTCTCCCATCTCGTCCCTGCTTCTTTTTATTTCAGCTCCTAAACTGTTTCAGAGTTTGCAACAAAAGCAACATTCGGAGGAAACACGAGATGTATACATGCTTAATGGGAATTAATGATACAATTAAATTAAGTATTGTGGTGGAACAAATGAGAATCAATGTTCTTAATGACACGTGCTTATTAGATGCTAGATGCTAATTCATAACGAAGCTGCTTCTTCAAACTAATAATTGTTTACATTATAAATCCTTTAAATACATTTCCCTTACAATTAAGACTTGCTGCTACTACAAATGCTATGTATAATCTAAGCTATATGCAATCTATACTCTAGACCCTAATGCAAGAAGTTCTGTTGTTCATTATAATATTTTTATTGTTCATTAGTGTTGATGATTAAATGCATTTATAATGCATATTTATAATAACCAAATTAAGAAATACTTTGACTGCAATTATAGTAGATTAAATTGGATGTTAAGAGCGTCAACATATTATGCAGAATGTGTGGTTAGGTGTTTGCGTAATCCATTCACTGAATAAAAAAGGAATCACATTCCGAGCTTATAGAAAAGCAACAAACACAATAAAAGTTATGTTCAGACGTTTAGCCTCGGCTCCTAGAGGTAAAACCAGCCTGAACACACAGGCATTTAGACCCACTCCCTAGAGTTAAACCAGCCTGAACACACAGGCGTTTAGACCCACTCCCTAGAGTTAAACCAGCCTGAACACACAGGCGTTTAGACCCACTCCCTAGAGTTAAACCAGCCT
>JAOPUA010000152.1:4143315-4154867 GCA_027122455.1 Trisopterus luscus | reverse complement strand
TCGCGCCCCCTCCCCCCTCTTTCTCCCTCCCCCCGCTTCTCCTCCTCCCCCCCCCTGCTCCTGTCGCGGGGGCCGCGCCCGTGGGCCCGCGCGCCCCCCCCCCCCGAGTTTGCACATTGTGTGTGTATGTATGTAACATGTATGTAATGTAACATTGCAGTCTTTGCGAATAAAACATTGCTTGAAATCCTTCGAGTAGGCTAGGACTAAACATATATTTAACCATGGGCGAAGAAAGCATAGCCTACACTGATTTAAAAACAATATAGAAAATATATAAACAGAGGAGAAGATTGAGGCAATTACATCCTTAAATCTGTCGCAGCCGTTCAAATTAGGCTATTGATTTTACATTTACAAAGGTGTTTGACAATAGTCATTTTGAAATGAAAGCTACATTTTGAATAGTTGATTTAGCTTATTATATATATAATACTGTTTATGCTGAGACTGTTTTGCTTTTTGCTACCTGTGTGCGCACTTTGCGCACCGTCAAGGGAAAGAGGCGGTGGATGAAAGAAGTATTTTGATCCCTTTGATCACTCGTTGCTTATAATGTATTATTCGTTTCCCAGCATGATTTCCTTAATTTAGGACATTTGATCCATGATTCGATTCACAATTATGGGCTGGTTACATATCTCGTGAACGCGTGTAATCCACAATAACGTTAGCCTGGCATCAACTAACCTGAACAAGGCATGGCTGAACTGCATTGATGGAACGGCTTTAGCCTCAAGTGGAAGTTGGCGCTAGTTCTAACTGGGCTTAATCAACTGGGCTTAATCAAGCGCTGTTTTCGTTAGCGACTTTGATGGAATACCAGGGCTTGCACAGGCATGTTCCCTAACAAAGAGCCAATTAACGTAAGATGAGGACTGATCTGAGCATGCGCTAAAGTTGAAAAAAAGCGCATTTCAAAACATATTGTTTCTAAATCATTATGAGTATAAGTATAATAACTATATTGAGGAGCTAAACATTTTCAACTCCAAAGTACAAGCAACTTAGTAAAAACGAATGTTAATAATAGGCTGATAAAATCTGAGTTAGGTCCACTAATTATTTTTTATTAAATCCCATGTTAGTATTTACAGTGTGGATGTCTCGCCTAGCCAACGACACTCTGAGCAGCCTCATGCAAATCTCCTAAATCTCCTAAATCTCCTAATAAATCACCTAATTGAAGCATCTGCCGCCTGCGTTAGCTACCGTTAGCTCTCCTACCAAATAACAGGTCACATCTGACCATATGTGTGTGTGTGTGTGTGTGTGTGTGAGGGAAAAATGATCCTAATTAATTCAATTCAACTCAAGCTCAATCCCTATTGTTGAGGCTCCAGGCCTATCTAGTTTACACTCCATCCAGCTTGCGTCAGGTTGTCTACGATTCGCCAACGCTTAACAAAGAAATTGATGAAATATCGCAAAAGCTGCATTCCCGGACGCCTCGGCCAAACTAGGTCTTGGACACGTGCGTGTATTCCATCAGGCTTAGACATTACTCAGTCCAAGGACGACGGCTACGACATGTTGATGTTGACTAACAGTCTGGCCACTTGGAGCTGATTTTAATGACAGCCTTACTCTGTGTAATATACAGCCACTCTGATGTTGGCTGAAACATCGTTTATATTCTCTCTTTGGCATCGGATGAGGACCTGGAAGCAATCATCCCCACAGACGCTCACAACGCTGGGGGTGAATATAATAGCACACAATGCAGTATGTTTCTCTTTGTTTGCCAGGCGTTATACTAGCCTAACAGTAAAGTGATACAGGGTTTTAGGATTTCAAACAAACCGCCCTCGTAACACAATAAGGTAATAAAACAATCCCAAATTCTTGGAGTAAACAAGCCATTAAACCCACAACATATTTTTATGAGCGCTGAACTGTTGGAAACAACACCTCCAGGCACTTATCCTGAGTACTCAAAACAGTCTGAGGAGGAGGTCTGGTATATAAAGATGCAGAGGTGCATTTATTCACTTGAAAGAATAAACTTTGCTCAACTTTACTAACTAAGCATCCCTGAATAATAACAGGTTATGTATCACCTATTATATTTTCCTTATCAACAGCTAGCCAAGGGGAAGGGGGAATATATAAATGAAATGTATGGCAGTGTTAGTGCTCTGTTAGTGCTGTGTTGTTACAGCCCGATGGTGATCAGTTATCATGAGTTAAAGAACTAACATCGCTCGCATCTGTGGTCAAGACCTCAGACCGTCGCGTTCCTTTCGTTTCGGAACTCTCCCGATCTCGATCCTCAGTGTCCCAAAACACAGCGAGCTAGTGAAGCTCGCCGAAGCAGCTTAGGTACGGGTATATATCAGTGTATTCTACACATCAAGCACTTTGACGATATTTCAACTCTGTCAATAGAAACACACCATAAAGCAAGTCTGGAGGTCGTGACTGGCCCAGAACAGTCGATGGGTCTCTAATGCGGCTGAAGCAGCTGTCTCGTTTCCAGACTGATCCTTTCCCTTCCGCTTGACCACTAGCTACTTCCCCCCTCGTCTCCTCGGAGGTCCCGGGAAACAAGGAACCGGATGTAGGGAATGGTTTTGGAACGCGCCCCGCAGTCTGCCGTCAGCACACTGGCTTTGTACGTGTGGTACAATCAACACAATCAGCGTCATCCATCGTTACTGTTTGCATAAAGGCTAAAGAGAGCCGAGGTTGGAGGTCCGTCTCCTCACAGTTGTGATTTGTCCAACGGGCTGTCTCGGGCTGTCTGGCTTCAATCTGGCTCAACCCTACTCCACCCGTGACAGAGGACTGCCACCTGGTGCCTACAACGAATGCGCCTCCCTCTGACTGTAGTTGGAAAGGCTGTTGAGGAGAGACCGCCGGAAGGACTCGTCGGAAGACTCTGGGATCAGGAACTCCATCAACAGGTCACAGACGCAGTACACCAAGTGCCTGCACAATGAGACCAAAGAGGAGCTAGAATCAGAGGGGTGGGTTTCACGCACCTCAATAATCAATAATGACATGCATATGATATTCATGAATGTGGCACGACGCTCTAGTTTTTTGGGACTGTTTAACTCCAAGACGACCACCCATGTCTTAGGTCCTGCACTCTGAAGCAGTGATCTGCAGCTGGTGGGTTTGAAGCCAGAGGTGGGTTTCGATGGCGTTCCGAGTGAGTCCCAGAGCACATGCCAAACCTTGATCTTCAGCATGAAGTGCATGAATAAACTAATGTTTCAACATTCATTTGTGTTTCAATGGCTTATTATTTAATTGAGTTTAGCCCCAATTGCTGCTGCATTTTGTTTGTTCCATGTTTTTAACAGTACGGTACATGAATACATTGCTGAACTCCAATATTGGTATAACTAACTAACAACACATGTGAGAGGCAAGAGGCTGGACTAGTAGAGAACCAACTGGTTATAACACTCCCTAACCTGCTCGTTATTGACTGCGATCTAAATTCACTGTAAAATGGTTCAGTTATAGCGCCTGCTGAATGACTTAAGAGGCGGTAGGCCTGTGAAAGGACATGACTGTTTCTCACTTGTTGATCTGATGGTCCTGGAGAGACTCCAGCATGGTCTCCAAGCTCAGTCTGTACTTCTCGTCACCGAGCATGTCTCTGATGATCTCTGTTCCACACACATGCACACACACACACACACACACACACACACACACACACACACACACGCAAACAGAGGTAAAGACACATTCATACATACATACATTGAATTCAGTTCACTCCATAATAATTGATTTTCATGGATACACATGTTTATAATGAATCAATATAACAAGGTTAAATCCATGGTGGTCTAAAGCAAGTAACGAGGCTGATTCTAAATTTCTGAATATCCCATGAATCAAATATATATCAGAATACAGAATACATATATCCAGGTAAATTTGCCTATAATAATAGTCCAATAAATAAAAAAATAAAAAAAAAACGGCCAATTAAAAACGACCTGTTTGACTTTGACGCGTCGGCACGCACACACACACACACACACACACACACACACACACACACACACACACACCTGGTAGCAGCTGAACGAGGCATTCCAGACACTGCTGCTTGGTGTGGAGCCTCTGGGCAGCACTGCGCTCGGGCCGCGGCTGGGCCGGCAGCGTGCCGCCGGGCCACACGGCCTCCTGCAGCACCTGCAGGTAGAGCACCCAGCAGGGGGCGCTGGTGAGGCGGGCCACGCCCACATCCAGCCACCTATCATCCGCAAGGGAAAATGAAAAGCACACCCATAATCATCAGATGCTGAATATGTGTTTACGGTAGGCTATGTTCAGGATATGTTCGGTAGGCTGTGTCTTGGATGTGTTATAAGTATTTTGCACTAAAACACATCTTTGTAATTCTCGCAACATTCTGTAAATCGTTATACATTTAATAATAGGCATTATTATTTGTTAATCATGTAGGCTACAATATTATATGCCACCCCTTGTGACAACGGCTGAGAGAGCTCATCTGGTAACTTTCAGTCAGTTCATTATAGAACTCAGAATAGCAGTTTTCCGTGTTGGCTTTCAATCCAGCACCGCTTGCTTTCAGGTGGAAACTAAAGTCCATTACCGAAAAACAGAAGCCTTTCAAAGAGTAGAAGCTTATACGTTGGTGAACGTTTCATTGTGTACAGGACTCCATTGAAATAGGTTTTTAATCTCTATGGGAGTTTCCTGGTTAAATAAAGGTTGCTTGCTTGGTTACGTGTTTTCCGTAGTCTACCCCTCACTTATTTAATCAGAGAACACCAGAGAAGGTCAAAGTCGATTCAAAGTCAGAAATGTTCATGAACGCCAGTTTAAAATTACTTTAAAAAAAACACACACACAGGGTATAATAATCGGTTCTGGTGTTAAAAGATTTGCACTTCTTGGCAACTGCGGTCAAATGTGTCAGAAAGTCAGAAAAAAGCAGGGAGTATAAAAACGGTTTTCATTTTTTCAGTTTTTTAATAGCGCAAGAGTGACACCTGGCGGACTGCCAAAGGCTCTATTTTTCACTGCGTGACTGAACGAAACTTAACTACAATTCAACTACAATTCTACAATACGAAAAATCCTATTCACTCAAACATATAGACGAACAATTAACTTTCAAACAGACTATTTGCCTGAAGGACTATGAAATAGAAAACCAAAAAAACCAAACCAAGTATCAGACCTCTCGATGAAGGTGCCGAACAGCAGGCGTATGGCCTTCTGGACGTTCTCTGTGCACAGCCAGCTCCAGTTGTCCTCCATCAGGAGACACATGATGTTCAACACCACATCCGCCACCGCGGTGTCTGATCCGCAGACGCACACACATACACGCACACGCACACGCATCCGCACACACACACACACACACACACACACACACACACACACACAGTTGCTTTAGAAAGTAGAACATAGAGAAGGAGCATAGTGTTTCAAGAACACTAGATAATAATGCTAGACAAGATCTAAATAACGACGTGATGATGATCCACCTGTTCCGCGGGGCTTCACTGAGGTCCGGCGGACGCTGAGGTCCTCTGTACTCCTGCTCCTGTGGCGGGTGGCCGCTCGGGTCTCTCTGGGGGTACACACCAGTCTCTCCTGCTCCTGGGTGAAGCGCTCCAGCCCGGCCAGGGACAGACCGTTGAGCACCTGCCTCAGGTAGGAGTCCACAGGGGACGACAGCAGTGTGGTCGTCGCATGCACAAAAACGATCCCAGTCGGTTTGGAACTCCCAATCAGTGATTGAAAGAACTCATGTACTCTTGACAAATTCTCTCTCTCTCTCTCTCTCTCTCTCTCTCTCTCTCTTTGATGCTCAAGGCTCACCCCCAGCACCCCTAAGCATCGTGTCTAACAGCAGTTAGACAATGCACACGATTTTGGCTTTTCTAATGAAGTTCAAATCACAAATGAAAATGGTGTGTATCCGAAAGGTAGATGAGATGGTCACAACTCACAGTGCAGCCTTCACTGATGCAGTAGGACACTTTAGGTTCCACCTCAGGGATGTTGAGGGTCGGAGTGATTTTACTGGGGAACAACCTCCTGAAACATACACAACAAACAAGATAGACACAACAGATAAACAAACATGTAAACAAACAGATGAACCAACGGACAGACAGAGCACTGGCTTAACAAAATAATCATGAGCTAAGTATTGCTGTCGGAAGATGTTATTTCAAATAAAAGGCTCAAAAAATTATCATTACTAACAGTGGAGTGAGACAGAGACATCTGGTCTCTTTGATTTGAATGAGGTTATTAAGGTTGACTAAAATTAGTGGATAATATATTATGAATCTTGCCCTACAGGAAGGGATGTACTTAGTATGTGACTGGGGCATGACATGCTCCTGCTAATGAATTGATTTACTGATTTTGTGGATCACAACGGAAGTTTAGGTTCTCTGCGTCAGCCGAAATAAATCTTAAGTTATATTTAGTTTAAGTGTATCTCTAACCAAATTGGGTCTGTGCAACATTCAAACACAGCTAGCGTTTACTGATCTGCTCATAGGTATATTGTTGACGCCAAACACAGATTTCCAACACCCAACTGTAAACTGTATTTCCTGTTGTCCACTGTCCTTCCGTCGGCGTCCCCCTCCAGGTCCTCGGTGGGGCTGGGGGGCTCGCAGCGGGGGAATGCCGTCTTCAGCGTGTCCAGAGCGTTCACTACCATCTTCAGGGGGCAGTTGGAGTATTGTTCATGATTAGGTCAAATTTATCGCAGACTCTGATCCACATCTTTTCTGAAATTTTCACTACATCAAAGTAACAACGCTGCCCACTCAAAGGTCGATTTCAAAGATGAAAGTGAAAGAATGAATTGAAAGACAGATTGAAAGCATTCGAAATAATATATGCAATGAATAAGTAATATATTCAATCATTTATATGCATATATAATTTTTTTATATATATTCTTTGTTTTTTATATCAGTATTATTATCATAGTTTTGTTAATGAATTAGTTCCTTCAGTTCAGCAGTTAACGTATTCTGCTACTTCTAACACCTACGGATACTGCTGCAGTTCCATCCATGAGCCTTCCATCTCACCTTATCGATTCTAGATTTGACCAAGGGCCTTTTGTCAAAGGACCCACCACAGTCTGTGTGGAGAGCCAGGAACTCCTGCATGTCCTCGCTGTTTGCGGCCTCAGGGATGCTGCAGAGTTGCTAGGTGGAAGATATCAACTCAGGAAACATGACACGTCCACACAGGAAGTAAGATATGCACGATTATTAAACTCTCCCTCACTTTGAGGAATGTATCTAGCTGGCCTTTACGACTCTCAGCCTTGTCCAGGTCAGCATTGCCAAACGGAAGGTCTGGGAACAGTTTCTTAGGGCCTTTGATATCTGTAATGAAGGATAAAATGAAGAAACACACAGACACACCCAGAGATGTAGTTATGAAACTATAGTTTCTGTAATTTTTTTAATCAAACTACAGTGTATAGTTATTTTTAAGGCTCTATGTTTCATGTGCTTCATATGAAACTATGAGGTGTTGTGTTTAAGGCTCTGCTTTAGAGGACATTACAGAGTACTGTTTGCATCACTACAAAGTTTAAGTTTGTCTGTACTTTATATGAAACTATGGTGGATTGTTTGTTACACTTTTAAGTTTGTCAATTCTTTATATTACACCATGGAGTATTGTTTTTAACATCCTTTAGTGTATCTAAACTCTGTATGGAACTATGGAGTATAGCTTTTAAAAGCTCTTGAGTTAATACTTTTGATGAACTTCTTGAGTTCCGGCCTCTCTTCCAGACGGGTTTGTAAGTTGAGGAACTCGCTGTAGCGGCGGTTGACCGTATGTGAGGTTGTGTGCGGGGTCACGGGTTGCAAAAGACTCTGGCACTCAGAGTCCACCACCGCCTCGTACTGTCGGACAGACGGAGCAGTCAGAGGGAAACACACATTAGCGGGACGGGGAATCGGCACGTAGCTGAACCTGGGCTATGGCAATGGAGAGGGTGATCGTACCTTGACGATGTAGAGTGTGTAGGGGTGGCTGCTGTTGCCTCGTTGCTCTTTGGCTGTGCTGGTGCCGGTGATCTGTACATTCTGGATGCTAATGTGCGGAGCGTTGCTGCGGTTTGGGACCTCAAAGGTATAGTGGTGCTGGGGCAGACCCATCCCTCTCGGGGGAGAGACCGGGGGCGGCTCTTGAGCAATCCCCGCCGGCCAATGAGAGACCTCCGACACCACCAGCGGCTTGGGTCCCAGGCTCCGCAGGGGAGCGAAGCAGCCGGGGGCCTCCTCGTCCTTGAGGGCCATCACATTGCAGAAGTTGGCAGGAAGAGCGCAGTCGCAGAATCCCTCCTCGTCCTCGCCCTCTGACTCGCTCTGGGTAAGGGACTCTGCTGAGAACACTTTGGACTCTGATGATTGGTCGGACTCGGCGTAGAGGCGATTGGCGCCCGGGGGCGAGAGGCCCACGTGGCAGACCTCCGAGTTCTCTGCGCTCGTCAGGCTGACAGCGCTGCCCAGCGACGGGTCCCTGCGGCGGGCGGGGCTGGCGGAGACCTCGGGGTCCTCCGTGTCGGAGAGGCCGAACGAGGCGGCCTCGCTTTGATGCGAGGAGAGCGAGCAGCAGGTGGCCCAGGACTCGTGTGGCCCCGGTCTCCGGTAGAGACCGTCCACCACCTCGCTCTCCTGCTGGGGTTCCCTGGACTTGGTGAAGACGTCCACGATGGTCTGGTAGAGCCAGTCGGGGTCGGACATGCGGCCGATGACCGACAGCAGCAGGTTGCAGGTGATGAGCTCCGACACCATGTACCCCCCCGTGGGCGACTCCATGTGGGGGTAGGGCACCAGCACGTGCAGCGCCACGTTGACCAGGGCGCGGGAGTAGCTGGCCTCGGCCGCCGCACTCCGCAGGCTGGGGTGAGGGGCGCGGTTGGCCTGGCTGTACAGCCGCCACAGGCTCCCCGGCTCCCTCTCCGGCAAGGAGCCTGCCTCCTCCTGCATCTTCCTGGCCGCCATGTAGCTCTGCAAGTGGCCGCCGCACAGCTCCAGGACCCTCTGCACCAGCGCCTTGCGGTCCAGCCGCTGGGCGCGCTCCTTCAGCTCCATCACCGACTCCAGCATGGTGGCGCGCACCTGCCGCTCAAACTCCCCGTCCAGCGAGTCGGGGAGCAGGGTGCGGTACCAGGATGACACAAAGTCCCGCACCGCCTTGTGGACGGCGCTGTGGAGCTCGTGGTCGAGCCGGTGCTCATCCTCCGCCGAGGGCAGTGATGGCTGGGGCTTGCCCAGGGGCAGGAAGTGCTCCAGGTGGAGGAGGCTGTTGGCGTCCAGGGCGGCCCGGGAGCCCAGCCAGCCCCCCAGGACCACCAGCAGGCTGGTGAAGACGCAGAGCAGCCAGACGTTGACCAGCAGGTGGAAGAGGACCAGCCAGGCCACCAGAGCCCCCAACAGCAGCAGCTTCCTCTGGCCCAGCAGCTCCGACAGCACCCAGGTGCCCGGGCGTTTGTGTGGAGCCATTGGTCCGGTGAAGTAGGACTTGAATAACACAAACCGTCATGGTTCAAATCCAAGTCATATCATGCATGTTATTGCGGTTATGTAATGATTATGTATTTCATCATGTAATCATATTCTATAATCAGTTTCTGTCAATTACCGCCTTTCAAGGTAAATCACTGTTGGGCACAGTGTCCTCAAATAACAAACAATAATCTGGTTGCTTGGTAGCATAGTGCTATCCATATCCACCAAAAGGTAGCCAGTGCCCTAGCCTATTGCCGACAGTTGCAGCAGCTCACACACACACACACACACACACACACACGCACACACACACACACACACACACACACACGCACACACACAAGGAGGAGGGCCTTACTTTTTGACCAAAAACAATAAACCATACCTGCTGATGTACAGAAGTTCTCAAACTGGAAGACGCAGGAAAAACATAGCGGTAGAGGAAGCCACTCCGAGACAGAGTAGCTCTTCCTAATCTCATAACATAGATTAACACACTAATCTACTGGGTTAACACCAGACCATGTTTCACATGGCAAATAAAGGGGAAGGTCTGCCCTCCTAGCAAAGGCAATGTAGAAATGTAACAACTATTACTATTACTGCTACTACAGTATTGGTAGGTCTCTTGCTTGCTCCCTATCTCTCGTTCCTTATCTTTCGCAAATTCTAATTCAAGGCACTATTGGCGGGAAAGTTATTTGTATAAATGTAAGTAATGGCATAAAAATAGAAATAACGTAATCTCTCTCTCTCTCTTTGTCTATGGGTTGATGACCTAGAGACCTTGGTCTTGCATATAATAATTTGACCTTTTAAAATAGTTGTCTGTAAGCAATTTGCCCTTTATCAGTAGATCAAATCCAGTCTACGATAACATACGATACAACTTTGTAAATCTCCCGTAGGAGAAATTAATTTGTTGCAATAACCCAGCAGCAGTAGAAAAACACAGGATAAAAATAAATAAAATACAATAAAAATACTATGTACTAATACAACAAACGTAGACACTAGGAAAATGTTAAACAAAATGCTAAAGTAAGGAGAAGACAAGACAAACCGAACAAACATCAACAAATAGGGCAAACAAAATA
This sequence comes from Trisopterus luscus, assembly GCA_027122455.1. Taxonomy (NCBI): domain Eukaryota; kingdom Metazoa; phylum Chordata; class Actinopteri; order Gadiformes; family Gadidae; genus Trisopterus; species Trisopterus luscus. The sequence continues at coordinate 4,144,258 of JAOPUA010000152.1, read as the reverse complement.
GATGGTATAAACAGTTATAAATTATAAATTATAAACAAATTCAAAATTTAAAAAAAGTGTAAAGTACAAATTGTAAATTATGAAGTATAAAGTGGCTAAGTTCCAGAATTGTAAATTATGAAATGGCTAAGTCCCAGATAAAGTGGCTAAGTTCCGAAATGCAATGTAAACAAAGATGTAATGTAAACAAAGAGAACAATTAAAAAGTGGCCCAGTGATCAAGTACACACACACACACCAGTAATTGGCTGGTCGCTGGTCAGCCCAGGACCCTGTGAGGTGTTATGAATGACAGAGGGACAGGGCCCTCCCCCTCCTGTTGACCCGGTTCATTTCCACTATTATTCCAAACATATGACAGAGATATCCTCTTAAACCTTCATTATTTATATATATATATATATATATGTATAAATATATACATACATATACACATGCATACACTTCACATACACACAAATATATATATATATACATATATATACACACATTCACATTCATATGCACATATATTATACATACACACACACATACACACATACATACATATACACACACACACACATATATACATATATTATATACACACACACACATACATACATACACACATACATACATACATACATACATACATGTTGGTTCTCATGCCTCAAACATTACCCAGCTTGCCTGCCATGTGACGTTAACAATAGTACAGACTAAGGATCGCTGAGCTTTTCATCCCGTTTTGGAGGGGGAAGTCCACAGTTCACTATAGACAGGTTTCTGGGCAACGTAACAGGTGATGGTACAGGGGGCAGAAAGCATAGACATGGACCAGCATAGAGACAGCAAGATGGCAAGGATTGCAGCCTGTCAAATGCACTATGCGTTTCAATTATCGAGCATACGACGTCGCAGGCGCGATGTAGTTGTCGTTACATAACAGCATGACGTCATA
>JAOPUA010000152.1:3845025-3856223 GCA_027122455.1 Trisopterus luscus | reverse complement strand
GATTAATTAAGGACTATCTTATCTTATCTTATCTTATAGACATGTAGACAGAAAGATATAGGGATAGATGCATTGATATATATATATATATATATATATATATATATTGATGAGTAGATGACCTCGTTGATGGATGTATTGGAGGATTTCGAACTCACTCAACAAAATGTTTGTCATTCTTGACTCCAAAGAGGAAACAGAGGCTGTGTTTCCAGCTGCCCTCATTTGTCATGTTCAACAATGGAGATGTCCTCCTCACCCACACACTGTGTCTCTGTGTGTGTGTGTGTGTGTGTGTGTGTGTGTGTGTGTGTGTGTGTGTTTACTCTCTGTGCGGCTCCGCCAGGTGACCGGAGAGAACCAAGCCCAAGATGAGTGAGTTGGAGCAGCTTCGACAGGAGGCAGAGCAGCTGAGGAACCAGATCAGAGTGAGTATGCTACAGAACACATCTGGCTGGTCATTTCTAGTCTACAGAAAACATCTGGAGAGCAAGCCTCAAATCTCTAAAAAAAAACACATCTGGAGAGCAAGGCTCCAGTCTCCAAAAGCAAAAACTGTAATAGTAAGTAAAAAAAACAGTAAGTATGTAGTCTATGGGGTTACTCTAGAAAAACACCTGTATAATAAGTATACAGAGTTACTCTAGAAAACGCCTGGAAATTAAGTAAACAGAGTTACTAAAAAAAAAATGTCTGTGTAGTCTAAAATTGCTCTAGAACATTGTTCGAGTTAGTGTAGAATCTACAGAGTACTAGTAAATTCTACTCATTGACTCTTGAACATATCAGTATAGTAAGTATCTAGTCAACAGTGTTACTCTGGAAAACATTTTTATAGCAAATATCTAGTCTACAGTGTTGCTCTAGAAAACGCCTGTATAGTAAGTGTCTATAGATTACAGCGTTACTCTAGGAAACACCTGTCTAGAAAATAGCCAGTCTAAAGCCTACAGTTTTACCCGAGAAAATACCAGGATAGTAAGTATCCGGTCTAAAGTGATGCTGCAGAAAACAACTGTATGTAAAGTCTCTAGTCTAAAGAGTTTCTCTAGAATACTTAAAACAGCTGTGGTGTTCATACTACAGTGTTGCTCTCCTAAGCCTCTAAAAGAGAGGGTCAAACAGCTGTCGTTGCATAATGAACAGTGTACTGTAATGTTACAATGTTACAAGGCGTTTTTGACACTGCTCTGTAATATAAGAGGTCTGATGGGAGACCCAATCAAATATGTCATTTCAACCACAAAGAGTACATTGGTGGAAGTAAGACTGAACATTGCGATCAAGTCAAGGTATGGAAGTACTTCATATGTCATACACCCAGGTGTCAAAGGTCCTTTATTTTCCCCAATATGACCACATGTATAAAGACATATTATGAATGTGTTGAAGTTCAAGTAAAAAGGATTTGATTTATCGGCCTGATGGAGGAGCAGTTCAAGTAAAATGTAGTCTTTGCCTTGTGAGTGGATTCTACATTAAACGATTAAAAATGCATATAAGTGAAGCACTTAAGCAAACACAGGTCATGATACCAAATTATTATTATATAATATAATATAGTTATTATTATTATATTATGTTACAAAATAACTGTTCATGTAACCAAACCACAGGTAATGTTAAGTATTAGAGCAAATTTAACGTATGACAGGTCATGATACCGAATCACAGGTCACGTTACTGAATCACAGGTCATGTTATCAAATCAAAGTTGATGTTACTGAATCACAGATCATGCTATGAAATCACAGGTCACGTTACCGAATCACAGTTCATGATACTGAATCACAGGTCATGATACCGAATCACAGGTCCTGTTACCAATTCACAGATCATGATACCAAATCACAGGTCATGTTACTGAATCACAGGTAATGCTATTGAATCACAGTTCTTCTGTTGTCGTTTTTTTGTGTGTTAGGATGCCAGGAAAGCATGTGGCGACTCCACCCTGACACAGGTAGGTGGCGCTACACTCACAGGAGCTGCCTGGAACATGTTTGGTGGTTTTACTCTACCAGATGAGCTCCCATTCTACAGTTGAGGTGTTATACATTCTAAGATCTGAGATCTAGGACCCCATTTACAACTGGCATTAACATGCGTTTTGGGCAAATGGATATGAATCGAATATTGACAAAACGCATAAAAGGCAGGTGTAAATGGGGTCTTAGGGTGGCCATTTCCATCCGCAAAACTGACTGGAAAATATGAGTAATATTTCTAAACTCAATGAAAGCTATAGAGAAATTAAATACATTTTGGTATTTGAGGAATGCTGAGCATTTATTAACATTGAGACCATACTACATACGACCATCAACTGATTGCATAAAATTTGTAGCTTACTGCTAAATGATTAGTGGATAGTCAAATACTGCAAATACTATGACATGTCACACTTCAAATATCTACGGTAAATCACGTTTTAGGGACAGCATTTACAAAGGTCTGTAACAAAGCATGACTCAAACTGAATCCCAAGGCAAAATGTCACGTCAGATATCACAGCTAGCGTTTTGACCAGAGGAATCCAAGTGATATGTACTGGCAGCAGCAGCAGCAGCAGCAGCAAACTGTAGTGCCGTGTGCTGCGGCCGGGCGGGCGGCCTGCCACAAAGAGCAGGGTGTTAGTGAGTGGGTGTGGGTGTGGTCAGATCACCGCAGGGCTGGATCCCGTGGGGAGGATTCAGATGAGGACGAGACGCACCCTGCGTGGTCACCTGGCTAAGATCTACGCCATGCACTGGGGCACCGACTCCAGGTACCTCCACTGGACAGCTGTTCACATGCCTCACGTCAACGTCGCTAGTAACATCATGTTTGCGTTGGCTATTAATATACGTTCATAATAAGTAACAATGGTATTATCGCATTTTTTTTACTGCTATAGACATTATAAATCCTGTTTGTATTATCATTTTTATGAGTACTGTTAATGTGCCTTCATATCAAATAACCTTATTAACATATATATAGCTATTCGTATACGTTCATATCAAATAACATTACTATTAACATTTATTACAGCTATTCAAATACGTTCAAATCAAATAACATTTGTATCTATGACTTTATTTATGACTGCTGTTAACATACAGCTGTATCAATAACAGTATTCATATTTACTACTGCTATTCATATACAATGAATATAAAATAACACTATTATTATTATGTGCATTACTGCTATTAATAGACACTCATATCAAATATTCTTCATATATATGCCAGGCATCCCAGAGCAGGATGTCATGAACCCATTTTGCGCCCTAATGAACTGTATCAGAGTAATGCTCATGTGCTGTGTAATGTACACAGATGGTATTCCTATGACTCAATGGAAAGAGTAATTAGGTCATGCAGCACAAGCGGCCGACCTCTGCATGCCAGCAGAGATGGGATACGAAATGTTTAATTGTGTTGTTGCCACAGGCTTCTGGTCAGTGCTTCTCAAGACGGAAAGCTTATCATCTGGGACAGCTACACCACTAATAAGGTAGGACCTTCAGTCTGCAGTAACAGTACGCACAGTATTACCAGAGTCACCCCCCCCCCCCCCTACCTCTTCCATACTTCCTTACTCTCTTATTGCAGTGTAGGCCATATTCAACTGGCAGCCAGCTTGGTCGTTAATGCTATAGCTGAACATCTGATTTCAACATTCAGAGTCCCCGCCCAGCTAGCGTTTAGACCCAATATGGCCCTAGGTGAAGAAGGCCCAGTGTCTTCGATGCAGTAGCCTAAACAGAACAAAAATCCAGCAGCTTTTTACAACAAACACATGTCTTCATTTTGAGTTCCCTCAGGCCAAATCCCAACGCCTCCCAACCCACATTCTTAACAGCAAAACATGTCTAACCATCACCTTGTAGCGACTTTAGAGGCCCTGCTGTGGTTTCTACACATGGGCTTTAATCACCTTGTGGCTAACTTAGTTCTAAACACTAGCTGGGTGGGAGGAGCTGAATGTGGAGTTTGGCGTTCAGTTGGAACCAGAACGGAATCAAGATGACCACTGGTCAAATGAATAAGGCCTCGCCATGACACTGAATGCGGAGTTCCGCATTCAGTTGGAGCCGAGATGGTCGCTGGTCAGATGACGAAGGCCTCACCTTTACACTGAATGTGGAGTTCCGCATTCAGTTGGAGCCGGTGCATAAGGCCTCACCATGTCCCTCCCCCCCCCCCTTTTCCCTGGTTAGATGCACGCCATCCCCCTGCGTTCCTCCTGGGTGATGACCTGCGCCTACGCCCCTTCCGGTAACTTTGTGGCCTGCGGCGGCCTGGACAACATCTGCTCCATCTACTGCTTGAAGACCCGTGAGGGCAACGTCCGGGTCAGCAGGGAGCTGCCGGGCCACACAGGTACGCCCCCTAGAGGCCCGGAGGCCTAATGCTCTGTGTTTGTTGCTGTTGTTGATGCTTAAAGCCGTTCCCCACAGACCACACGGCCTCAGTGAAGGTGTGCCGGGGGGAGGGAGCCCGGTTGTCCCCAAAGCCATAAAGAGGAAATATTTAATTGACATGGGTAATTAATTACAGGGCTAATGCAGAGCGTAATGAGAGGAGATGGAAGGTTCCGGTGAGTGGGTATTACAAGTTGTGCAGCTGTTTGGTCCAACAGTCATGCTTTAGTTTATCGCTGTTTAGTTTTTAGTTTTTTTTTTACATGGATGCGACATGGCTTAATGTTTCGATAGTCCTACATTGACCCTGCGGCGGGGGGGGGGTTAATAATATTAATTTACACAGCAAGGCAATTCGTCCTGTACAACTGCTTTGGCTCGTACAGATCAGTCCAACAAGGAGATTTGTGTTTAACTGTACTATAATATTCACATTAACGTTCAGAAGCTAAACGTCATTAGCATCGCCGCGGTCCGCTATGCATCCTTAAACGCCGCGCCGTGTGTTTCAAGGCTACCTGTCCTGCTGCCGTTTCATCGACGACAATCAGATCATCACCAGTTCAGGAGACACTACATGGTGAGAGTCGCCGCCGTCCACACACACACACACACCGCAGGGACAAAACAACAACCCTGTCTGCCTCACTAACATGTATCTCCCCCCCTCCCCGCCCCCCAGTGCATTGTGGGACATCGAGACGAGTCAGCAGACCACGGTGTTCTCGGGGCACAGCGGTGACGTCATGAGCCTGTCCCTATCCCCCGACTTCCGCACCTTCGTGTCGGGCGCCTGCGACGCCTCCATCAAGCTGTGGGACATCAGGGACAGCATGTGTCGGCAGACCTTCACCGGCCACGAGTCCGACATCAACGCCGTCTGCGTGAGTGGACTGACTGGCGGGTTCAAGGAGAAACAGGGTTATAGTTTGGAACAGGACGGTGTCACTGTGTATCACTTTAACAATGCAGCGTCGACAATAAGTAGCACAGCCCGATACAATGTCTTGAATATGAAGCAGAGAGTAGCAGGGAAATGTTTGGTCCAATGGGGACACTACTGCCCCAAGCAAAAAATAGGTTACCCTAAAATAATAATGATATACAGGCTGGAAGAAAGGGCTGAAATCTCAGGGTAGGTGATAGATAGATAGATAGACTTTATAAATCCCCCGGAGGGGAAAGTCCAGCAGTGGAAAACACAAGATAAGATACAATACAATAAAATAGAAAGTACTAATGAAAACAAAAATAGACGCTAAAGTAAAATTAAAATTTTAAGTAAAGACAAACGGAACAGAGCTAACAAAACCGACAATATAAAGAATATAAGTTATGAATAAGAAAGTGTAAAGTGTCAATTATAAAGTGGCTAAGTACCAGTACATCACAATATATTAAAGTGTATGAATCCAAATAATACGTGGTTCGTTAAGGTAGAAAACCAACCCTTTCTCCACCCCCGTCGTCCCTCCAGTTCTTCCCCAACGGCAGTGCCTTCGCCACGGGCTCGGACGACGCCACCTGCAGGCTGTTTGACCTGAGGGCGGACCAGGAGCTCAGCCTGTACTCCCACGACAACATCATCTGCGGCATCACCTCCGTGGCGTTCTCCCGCTCCGGGCGCCTGCTGCTGGCCGGCTACGACGACTTCAACTGCAACATCTGGGACGCCATGAAGGGCGACCGAGCAGGTCGGTGCCACGAGACACACAGCAGTAGCCCAGGGGCCTTTAGAAACCCTTAACCGCAGTGCTTTAAGAACGGTGATATGAGGATAAAGATCATTAATAATACATTGAAATTTGAGCAATTTGAAGATATCCAAGGGGCAGGTTGGTAGTAACCGGGTACAAACGATAGCACGCGACAGTCACTTCATTTAGCCAGACCCGCGGGCTCACTCAAAGAGGGGTTTAAATAACTTTTCTAATTCGGAAATAGCGGATTTCTAACGACCGAACAAAGAACCGACACCCTCGGAACGTCAGTCTCTGTCTGAGCTCATTGCACCGTTAGCAAAAAGAGCAGCTTCTTTGGGGCTCCTCCGGCGCCGCTGCGTTGTGTGGGGCCTGACGCTGTGCTCCTCCGCCCCCCGCTCCACAGGCGTCCTGGCGGGCCACGACAACCGTGTGAGCTGCCTGGGGGTGACGGACGACGGCATGGCCGTGTCCACCGGCTCCTGGGACAGCTTCCTCAAGATCTGGAACTGATCCGGAAGCTTCCGGAAAAACCCGCACGCCGTTCTCCACGCATATCGACGACGACAAGACACAACACACACACACACACACACACACACAAACACAACACACACAACACACAGAAAACACATGCACACACACAGACAGACCCCCTATTCACACTTTGGGAACACATAGTTTGCACACTGTATTTACACTGTACGTAAGATAACACACATACAAACATTATACTGTACATAATATGTATGAGAATTAGGTATGAGTTTGCACAAATACACCAATTTTCATTTTTTTTGTTGTATGCAGTAATGGTCCACAGGAGTTTTTGTTCACAGTGCCCACGATAATTATACCATTTTTTAAATGTGACCAAAATTAGCCTTTAGCAGCCCACCCACCAATAGAAACATTGGATTTGAAATACTTTAAGACAAATTTAACTCCCCGACAGAATTAAATCCAGATAATTCCCACAAACACTAATGATATCGGGAGAGGTTTACTGTTGGGTCCAAAATGCACTTCCAAATGATTCCCCGCCGTTTTGTGCCCCGGTACAACACATTGAGCGCGGGTTACATTCAGTAAAATGAAAGACGGAGGTTGTGAGGAAGGGAATCATCAACGTTTATTACTACTGTGACTGGCCGTTGGGAGTAGAGAAGACGATACCGTCCAAAATAATTGTTTTTTAATTTTTGTTCTGGCTCACAAAAAAGGCATAATGTAGTTAATGTTTTTATAGGTATTTACACCCACATCTATGATTGTTTTGACTTTGAAGTTTATGGTTATTATTATAATTATTATCATTTTTAAACTTTATTCTTATTTTCATGATTTCCCTGTGTGCCTCAGATACACTAAGGATTATGAATGATGAAATTAAATCATGAACTCAATGAGATGAGATTCTTAAAGAGGTAGAAAAAAAATAAAGATATCTTAAAGAAGCAGGGGCCAATATTCATACTTTGACTTTGTCAATATATTATGTCAATTTGATGGTAGAACTGTACATACTATTAATAAATACACATTGTCTCTCTTGCCAGCTGAAGTGTTGTTTTTTGTAATTCAGGTTGGAACCTAAACAATGACTTTAATACACAAGTAAACCCAACACCCTAATATGTATTCAGATCCAATTTAGCCAATAAAACAGTAGTCTTGTTGGAAATCCATTTTTTATGTTGACTAATATTGCTTCAGCTATAGGACCAGTAATTCCATGGAAATAAATGAATGTTTCAAAACTAAAGTAAAGACGATTATTTTTTATGGAGCATCACGTCAAAGCTGAAGAAATATTTTGTTGGATTTACAAAAAGGCTAAGGTTTTAAAAGAGCCATATTCAAAATGGTTTATAAATAGATTAATTTCATACCAGATGAGACAATAAATTGAATTATTGAATTACTACTTATTTAATAGTTTTTAAATGACTAGAAATGTAATAACGTTTTTGTGAAACCAACTTTATCAATTTAATTTAAAATACAAGTGCTTCGTTAATTTATTTTCGTCTGTCGACCCCTAGAGGTCGATAGTAGCACTAGCAGAACTCTTACCCTTAGATTCGGTATATTAATATATCTTAGTATTCCCCACATTCAGAACTGAACTATAGATTTATACATCTATTTTCAAGAGAATTTTTTTTATAAATGCCACGTTACAAATCACCAGTATTGTAAAGAGGCTCTAGCTCAGCTCTAAAACATATTTTCATAATTGTGCGGATATATTTAATAAGCATGTTGTATTATATAGAGCATTCATGCTTTGCACTACTTAAATTACACTAAAAACAAGAGGGCCCCATAATTGAGATCAATTGATTTTATTTCTTTCAAACATTTCTGTGTTAAGACATTAATGAGTTCAACACAATCTTGAAAGTTCATCAGTCTATGAAATACAATCTTGAGTTAACCTTTCACAAGTAACACAGACACACAAACATACACACATACTATAACATTGCAAAGATGTAAAAAAAGAAAGAAAAAAAAAGAAAGAATAAAAGTTCTTAATAAAGATTACATTTTCCTGCGACCTCCCTGACCTGCAGTCATCAGGAACAGCTGCGGACTGTGGTTTCAGAGTTGAACACAACGCGACGGTGAGGAGCGCTTCGTTTTAATATGCTGAAACGCGCTCCCAGTCTCTCAACTCTAAACCGCTCCCCGTGTCTCGACTCTCATACTTCATAAAGGCAACCTCTGCGATCTCCTTCGACAAAAGCAAAACCTAGAACAGGCATCCGAAACCGTTGAGTGATTGTATTATTGAGCGACGGACAATAATAGTAAGCGATTTCTCGAGGTTAATAGCAAAACACACAGTACAGAACCGACCTGCATACACACAGTCTGTCGATGACGGCCAGACACACACGATCCAGAGGGCAATACAGAGATGGACAGCCAAATTGGGATATATATATTTTAAAACACAACTACTAATATTGCTTTTTATATTTCCCCTGTACCGCATCGCCCCACCTGCTTAGTGACTTCCCCTTCCTGCCCTTCAGATTAAGATAGGCATGGATCACAAACACTGTAGCATGTTCATCTTGAAGCTTTAGGTCGATATTACCCATGATGATATCTAGAAGAGTCTGTGCCATATTTATACAGACTCTCTTCATACACTGCGCTTTGATTTGAAATCGTTTGTAAAGTGCAATTCAAATATTGTATTTGGTGTGTCACTTAGCTGATACACGTGGGAACTTTTTGGAAGATTTGGAAACGAAAAAAACGCATCGTATGGGATATGGAAGTTCTCAAAGACAGAATCCATTGGAATAGGCCTACATGACATGTTGACGTCATTCAACAAAGTTTATAGATGCAGTTACAAGCTTGAACAGTAGAGGGCGACTATGTTGACGGGTTTACATTTTAATGAAAGGCTTCTATAAAAAGTGACATCAAAACATGCAGACATTTCCACATTCAACCAAGTGGGCGTTTGAGATATTTTTTTGAATGAATTCAGAAAAAGCAATACAGATAATATTTTATTATTACTATTGTAGCAAACCACCAGAATGATTCTAATTCTTGAATTTAATGGCAAAAATTTTTAGGTGACATGTTCGATATAAAAAAAAACATCTAATGACATTCTTATACTCAAACCCTGAATAATGACAAAAATTGAAAAGCACAAAGTCTTAACCTTATTGTTGTTAAGTCTGAACTTCATTCAAAGTACAACGTTGACCTCATTGAACACAAAGACATCACCAAAGTATCCTTGCCAAACAATAACAATAATCCACATGGCTTTGTGTCTGAAGGAATGAGTCTCACCATGACACCCAGGATCTTGTTACAGCCAATAAAAATCCAAGACACACGTTGTCTCTTCTCTGATTGGGTATAGTCCAATATAGCTTTGCTCCCACTGCTTTAGAATACATTGTGCTTGCATTGATATAACCACACATAGTTTTATACAAATCTGTTTCATAGATGTATATCAGTTTTCCTTCTCTCGTTATATAGGCTAATTTACATATGCTTTAACAAAATAGTTTAGAATATATTAACGCAATTTTCCTAACTTATGATTAAACATCAACAATATAAAAGAATAACCATTGTCCTTGTTATACATCGAGACCCAGTATCTACAAAAAAATACGACATCCGCTTTGTACGCTTTGATTTCTTTGAGCACAAAAACTAACCGACAAAGTTTTCCATCTATGGCTTTTTTTTCTTCTGAACGTAAATTAACTTGTTTCGCACCTTTCTGATGAGCAATTCAACCGCCAGACAACCATCACACAAATCCTGGATTTTAACTACATTTTATTTTATTTCTATTTATCTCTCTCTTTATATATATATATATATAGATATTCAGGTGTCATTTATTTGACATTGTCGAACAATCTTAATTCCCTCTCTTTCTATTCCTTGCTGTTCTTTTTAAGTGCACTTTACTAAGTACAGGACACCATTCCCACCGAGCAGCCCGGTGTTCCGGGTGCATACCCTCCTCATGGCGCTCCTAGTCAGGGAAGGGGATAAAAAGTCTTCCTTATAGCGCAGACCACCACTGTTCCTAACTCCAAGGCACTGCTAAGACTGTAAACATGGCAGACGAGATTAGAAATGAGGCTTGAATTAGGATTGCTTTAGGACCGCCGCTATGTAAATGCTAACTATGACGCTTGAACCGAAAGTCATGGCACATATTGGATATTAAGGACTGAACCACATTCTGGAGCTGGGGTGCGTTTCACCCCTTTGATTCACTGGGTCATCGAAACATGAAAGCTTATTATTTTTTATATATATATTTATATCTATGTAGATATATACAGATATAGATATATGGGTTTAAAGTGAAAGTGCATTTCATTTACTTTTTTGTAATATAAGCTATTTTAACCTCATTATCTTTGAACTTTGCCCTGAACACATGGAATATTAATGTTGAATACATCTCCTTCAACACCTTCTCTGTATTCATCACAAAGCAGAAATTCCTTTCAGAAACGTAAATGCTTGCACCTTATTTTCTGATGACGCACAACATTATTTCACAGGTATATTCC
>JAOPUA010000152.1:3690238-3700470 GCA_027122455.1 Trisopterus luscus | reverse complement strand
CCCCCCCCCCCCCCCCCCCCCCCCCCCCCCCCCCCCCCCCCCCCCCCCCCCCCCCCCCCCCGCCCCCCCCCCCCGGGAGGACGGAATGGATGGGAAGTACACGTTAAATGTCTGCTTGTTGTTTCCACACTGCCAGTTTTATCAAAAAGCAGAACAACAGAACAACTATTTATTTTCATATATTAGAATCATTCAGAAAATCAAGGTATTTTATTGGAGAATATTTAATCTGCTTGTGTTAAGAATAAATATGTTTATTTGATTTATATATCCATTCAAATTAAGGTGGTCCTTAAGTGAGGATGGATATCGCCTCACTGCCTTTATGAGAAAGCCTCTCTGTATCTCACCAGAGACGGCTAATATGATGCATTGCATAAGAATCATTCTAACATTTTTACAAAGTCAGAATTTTGACAGAAAGAATTTAAAAAAACAACAACAACCATTGAGTGGACTAAATTTACCTTCGGGTCTCCCAGTTTAATAACAAATAAATACCAAGAGAGGTCTCTTCTGTGAAAGTGTGCTCCACTTCACGGCCCTGGTGTGACTGTACACACTCATACTCTGTTTTGGGAGGATTTGTTTACTGATCCGAATGTAAAAAGACAATGGAGAGAGGAGGGGGAGGGGGGGCAAAGGTCAAAACCATGAAACGGACCAAAAATAAAAATGGCAGCTCCATGCGTGCGTTGTCGTCTGTGCTTCACTGACTGTCTAAGAGCCCTGGTACTGTGTGTCTAAGTGCGGCTGCATTGTGCGCAGCGCGTGCCCTGGCTGACTAAGCGACGCAATCCCGCGCGGTTGTGTTTCCACTTTTTCTTTATCGCCGAAAAACAAAAACAAAAAGAGCGAGACACTTGTCCACGTCGAGGGAGTGGACGTTGAGCGGAGGGAGGAAGGATTGGTTATGGCACAACAGAACAGAAGACAGTAAAAACATGATCTATGGCATTTACACACGTATGCAGTACTTCAAACTACGGTTAGCATCACAGCACTAATCACAGCAAGGAAATGTGTATTTTTTTTTCTTAATGATTTCCAAGTTACAAAAAAAGCTTGTTTATAATGTGTACAAATGTAAATAATGTTTCCATGTGATTTGCTCGGACTAACGTTAGTTCCTTCCTAGAATGACAAAGCCCTCCAAGCTCAATATTATTATTAGCAATGTGGTGTCTCAGTGGAATTCCCCATAACCAATTTGAAAGAAAGATAAAAAGTGAAAGGTTCCTGGCAAACGGATTGCCCACGGAACCGCTGGGCCCATAAGAGCCCACAGATAAACAAGAGGACCTTTTAATAACTTGTCATCATTCTTTTGAGGGCACAATGTCCTCCAATATCTAGAACTGGGATAAACTGATCACAGACATAAAGATATACTACAACAGTACCATAAAAACTATTAAACTGTTGCCTGCACTAGGAGCGTATAATGCGCCGTGAAAGGAAGTGGGTGCCGTACCACTCTTCATCTTTGTGCGTCAGAAAGAAGTCCTGCATCTGCTGCCGGCGGTAGTCGATCTTGTACTCGTTGTAGTGCTTGACGGCGTCAGTCTCATCCACCGAGTCGTCCAGAGACACCAGGAACTCCTTGAAGCTCTTCATGATGGGAGGCGGCGGACCCAGGTCCATGTCATGGATGTTGCCTAGCCTAGAAACCCCAGACCCACAGCAATGTACAGTTCAGCCCCGAAACCTCAGGTACACACAAACATACGTTAAAAATCTTATGCAGTTACTATATACGGTACATCATTACGAATAAACACAAACTATGAGAAGAAATGTTTGGCAAAATATTACTTGGTTATATCCCGCGTTAGCGTTACCGTATCGGATATACAGCCAAACTGACACGCCCACCAAGAGTTTAATTGAGCCTGAGTAACATTTTCAGGTGAGAGAAAAGGTTGACCCTAGGGGGTTTCAGTTGTGCCCTGATGCTAGTGGAGATGCCCTGAATAGTATTCATGCAATTAAAGCATGATATATAACCAATGGCAAAGACTTTAAAGCTTCAGTCATCAAGACGAGTCAAAGTCTGATCACTAATAAGAAAAAACTGAAAAGTTCATATTAGGCTTGTTGTTGGGACTCCAAAGAGCGGGCCACATGCAGGTCACATTCAGCCCAGCAGGCCTCACCTTGCTTGGATAGGGATGCCATGATGAGGCTGCATCAGGTGCAGGTCTGGGTGGCCCCAGTGCTGTGGAGGGGCATAGCTGGGCCCCCCACCGCCTCCACCACCACCACCACCACCGTATCCCAGGTCATAGCCCCCATGGTAGTGGTCTCCACCATGGGCATCCCTGCACATAGAGACCAGAGCTTTGGAACGAGAATACACTGGATGTGTACCCACTGGACTCATTTAAAACAAGAATACACTGGCTCTGGATTATTCCTTTTAAGCATGAATACAGTGGACATAGGAAATGTACTAGTCCATAAAAACAATAATATAGTGGACAGTGGATATTAACTCGACATTTAAAACAAGAATATAGACGAGATGTACTAGTCCTTTAAAACAAGATGACAGTGGAAGGCGAATATGTACTACTACTTCATCATCATCATGTAGGGGACGCGTTTGGATAAAGATCCGAACAGTGAATCCAGATCCATATTTACATACACAGCAGGGAGAGGTTTGACATCTTGCTCAAGGACTCTTACAGGCTAGGCTGCATACTTTGGGGATCCAATCTGCTAGCTTCTGGCAGGCATGGGAATTGAACCTCCTAGCCTCTAGACTACACTCGCCGTGCCCATCGGGTATGGGGGGCCAAATCCATTCTTACCAGTCTCTCCTCATGCGTTTCTGCTGTGGGTTGATATCATGCCTGGGAGGGGAGAACCTCTCACGACGACCTCGGTCATAATCCCGATACTCGGCCCGACTCCGCCGTTCCCTGCTGCCTCGGTCCCATTCCCTGACACGAGAGAAAGGTTGGGTTACACACCATACACCCAGCAGTCTGTCCAGAATGTTTTGTTCATTTAGGGATCTTTGTGCCTTATCTGGGAGCTATTTCTTCACCATCTGTACTTTACCTGTCATTCCAGTCATCCCGACGCCGGTCATCTCTCTCTCTTGAACGATCAAAGTCACTCCGTTCCCGCCTAAACTTATCTCTCCTCCGGCGATCGTATTCGTCATCGCTGTCACCCATCTCTACGGGGAGGCAGGATAGCTGAGCAACAGGGATGGTTAATTAGTCTCATTCTGACATAATTAGGTGTTCACAGTGGGATTCCACATCTGTGGATACCTATTGTTACTCTAGGGATTCCCATTATTATTGTTTGGGTTTTTAAGTTAAATGCCTGGTCAGTTTTCTTATCAGTAGTATTTAGTGTTTTGATAATTGTGGGGGCAGCTAGTTTACTAAAAGCAAGAAGGGGATGAACCGGCGTTTTCTAAGTTGGATTACCAAGGCTCACCACAATTGGGAAAATAAAGGGCCATGGTCCAACAGTTGTATAGATAAGTTACACATGATATGCCCTAGTAAATAAATCACTACATAATGAATGTAGTTTTATTGGGGATAGGGTCATTATATTAAATATCATCGTTAATGCAGCACTTGTACAACAGGTGTAACGTTAGTGTAGCGTGAGTAGGTCGGATGTGAGACTGCTCTTCAAACTAACAAGCCAACTTGTTTGCACTTGTAAATGCGCAAAGAACTGCAATCGTACTCAATCACATCTCTGGGAGATATTTATTTCAGAGAGGGGGCCGCGCTGTAACCCACATGATAGCACTACGACAAGGCATCAGGTGCTTATGGCTTTGGTATCACTGGTTTACTACCAAAACTTGGGAGGACCACCTAGCTAACATTAGCCTAGAAGCTAGCGGCTAGCTGCAGACATCATCCAATAAAGGAAAATGGTAATCTTTAAGATATTTATAACAGTGCACTGTGCCGTGGCGAAATACACGAATTACTGTAGCAAACGGTTAGCAACTTCAAAAATCTTAAAATACCTGTTATTTGCACGATTTTCGTCCGACCCCCCTTTCTTCTTTTATCTTCTGTTCAGCTTTTCGTCTCGTACAATGATGACGTCATACTCAGTCGACGTGCGCCTCCCCTCATGCCCCGCAGGGCCCTGGTGGGACCTCAGCACCTAGCCCCCACAATTAGTATTTTGCCCCTAAATTTGCCAGATAATATGACATATGCAATTAATTGGCTTTATATTAACAATACCAACATAGAGCAGTGTGCAGTGAAATGTATCTCATAAAGCTAGAACCCTTGGCATCAATTATTGCTGTTATAATTGTTGGCCTACCTCATTAAGGCTGAAATATACATGCAGGTATAATTGTGGGTTTGAGGGTTTGATAATACATGATTGGGTATGATCACCGCTGATAACGTCAAATGGAGGGTCAATGTACTCATTGAAAGATGTGGTAGTGTAGCTGGTAATATTTAAGGCATTTAAATATGTTGTTTGACTAGAACACCATAGTAATATTATGAGTTCAATGATGTGCTGCCCTTGAACTTCTTTATTTTTCAAAGGTTGCTGTAGTTAAGCCCTCTATCATGAGAGAAATTGACTATATGTTTAAAGGCAAAATAATCATTATCTTGCCTATATGAATTAAATAAAGTGTGGGGAAAAGTGTGAGTGACATCCGCATATGTTACTAATTTACACTTTCTGCCGCCCCTGAGATGAACCTTGGTCACTTAACTGACTCCAAGTCGACCCCCAAGAAGCTGTAAACCTCTCTATGCCTGGATCACCTCATCCTGACAGTAACGCCTTTGTCTTTACTCTTCTATAGAGGCATATGTTTTCTTTGATTATACTTTGCTACTTTACTTGTTGTTGCCACATATGTCAACTACCTCAAACCAGTGATCATTGATCATTGATCATTATTTTTCCTCTTCAAATCTGAGCTCACATCCATATCCGGAAGTGATTGCTCCGCAATTCTTGCTTGAGGGACCCACAACCTCAAGATGTGTCTCCAATCAGAGTGGTATGGGGCAGGGAGGGAAACATTTGGAAAGATTGTGTATCCGCCACTCAATCATTTCATAGTATTGTTTTTTTTTTTATTGCATGAATTTAGAAGTAATTACACTTAACTTCCACACTGATTAACTTGTCCACAATACAAATCATGGACATCTTCCACCAATCCAAATTAAACAAATACAAAATCTTAAAAAAAGAAATCCACCTGTACAGAACACCTATCAGACTGATCGTTCTGTGGCATTTCATATTTCACACTTATTTTGTAACACCTTTCTTTGTCCTTGCTCTAAATTTCCATTGCTTCTTCATGTAATCCAGAAGAACGCTAGGCCAGACACGCATGCTTGTTGGTTGGTCACTCATGACAACCTCAGGCAGGTCCGGGGCCTGTGGTGGAGAGCTCCGGCCAACTCTAGATTCACCCTCCAATCCGTATTTCCTCTCTGACTGGTCCCGGCTGATGGAGAAGATGTTCTGGTGAAAGGCATAATCTGAAACAACCTATTATCAGCACAAACATAATGGTGAGTAATGAAAGGATGAATGAAGCTTATTAATATCAATATATCAATATAAATAACACATTTACAAACACTTTATAGGCACTAGAATATAGTATGCATTGCATTATACAATATATGAAGTGAACATTTTGTATTCAGTCCTATGCATCAGGTAGGCCTGGCCTACACTGATTCAAGCTTAAAAAAAAGCGTTACTCCTTAATGAGCGGTTCATGGGAGACCCCAATTGAATATGCAGTGTGTCTGCTTATCTTTCGCCACCTCTTTGTGCTCAACAGCCTAATAGAAAAGTAAGTGGGTTTGATGACTTTATCTCTCAACAAGTAGGCCTGTTATATCTGCACTATAGTATCTAGTATCTATATCTACACTCACATCGGCACACGCCAACTGTTCACAGAAAGTGGGAATATTTCTTACTCAAACAGAAGCATTGTTGTATAAATGTCACAACTTCACACAGTAACAAGATAATAAAGTGCCCTGAGTTCGAAACTCCCAGTGTCTGCATCTGAATTCACTGTAAGCTTTGGATAAAAAGTGTCTTCCCTTTAAATAACTAAATAGTAGTATAATTATGTTATCCCAGGACCCTTTTTCAACATTGCCAGCATTCAATAAAATAGAAGCACAGCCAATATAAAAAGACAACATTTGAGAAGGTCACCAACCTGTTCCTGGAGGCGCTCTTCAGAGGAGAGCACTGCTGACGAGGAGACCAGCAGCAGAAGAAGCAGCCAGGACCACGGTCTACAACGCCAGGAAGGCAAGCAGCAAGACATCTCTGTTCCCAACCACTAACGACTTTAGTAAAGAGTTTAAATTTGCTCATGCCTCAAGCTACATGAAAATAGGATGACGTGGACAAGTACATGTTTTTTTTCCTCCTTGCTAAAGTTTTCATTGTTTCAAGGAATTGCGTACGGATTAGCGTCATATAATGTTAACTTTCATGCTTAATGAATGCCCATATGCTATTCACCTCATCAGCCTTTGATACAAAAATGAAACCATGAACTATTGTTCTCACACATTCTGGAAGCACACACGTCCTGCTAATGGAGCTACTGTTTATATGCAAACACCTACTGAGCCTGAATAGACATTATGTGAAAGTAGTCCTATAATTAGGACCTGCTTGATTCTTTGCCTGAAAGGTGCCATGCAGAGGCCTTTTAGAAACCATGTTTGTATGCAAGGATTAAGAGCTGCCTAATCAGCCGCAGCATGTCTCAGAATTACACACCAAGAGCTCATTAAAAATTAGAGGAAAGCTTTGATATTTTATGGGTAGAACTTGGAGCCTGAGGAATATGTGGAGACCCTGTTTTCAGGTTGTCCAACGTAACGGTGAGGGGGAGACACATGGCACACTTCCAAATTCGAAGCCAAGGGAGAACCTACCATGGCAAAAAACCTAAACCTAAACATATATGAATCAACATTAAGGCGTGCGTTTGGTCATTTTGAATCCAAGATATAGCGTGACCGGCAAACTAAATTTAAGAGAAAAGCATTTTTATATCTCAAACTGATATATATCTATATATCTTTCCATATATCTATAGATATATCTATATCTGTATCGATATACTGTATATATTTTTCAATCCATACACACACCCACACGATCCTTGAATTAACTTAAAAAGGCTCAATCATGTCATTTTTAATTAATCAACGTAAATCATTCATTTTTTAATGCTTTTTGATAGTGAGATAGACAGGAAGGTATAGGAGAGAGAGGGGCGGTACACACTCTACCCGGTGAGCCACTGAGACGCCCCCGTAAACCATTCTTCATTCATTTTTCAACCAGCCATTGAGTAGCAATTATGTTGTATACAAGTATAAAAAAAAACCTGTTTGCCCCCCTTCGTTTCATTCTGAATGGTGTCAAACACAATAAGATCAAATCCAGCCCATATTGAACCAACAACGCTCATCAAAGATGCAGTTGGAATTGAGCTTATACAAAAAAATGTTAGACTTACAAAAGTCTCTTAACTGCAAGTTAAGAAACAACATGCTATTAAAAAATATTTAAATATTTTTTTCAATTTAAGCAGCATTCAGCTCCGA
Organism: Trisopterus luscus; assembly: GCA_027122455.1. NCBI lineage: Eukaryota > Metazoa > Chordata > Actinopteri > Gadiformes > Gadidae > Trisopterus > Trisopterus luscus. The sequence continues at coordinate 3,692,833 of JAOPUA010000152.1, read as the reverse complement.
GTGGCACCAAGGAAGAATCCAGGAGTGTATGTGTACTAGTATATTATAACATCTGATGTTTCTTATCCTAGCTAGAAAACATTAAAATGTGTGGTTATGTTATCCAAGCCTAAAATACAATGCATCTTAAACAGATACACCATGTTTACAGTCAGTGTATGGCTCATCAGAATGATTTCAACAGGTGATGCACCTTGAGTGTTCCTCAAAGCTGCATCACAAAAAGTGCAAGGATGTTGTGTCAATCAAGAGTTGTGGCGATCTGAGTTAACATGTTGTGTTGGCAGTAGACATGGCTGACCAGCAGTCAGGCGTCAGCTGACTTTAGCCGAGTTAAGTCTAATGACTATAATTAATTTAATTGTTTTTTTTTATTATTATTACCAACGGGCCACGTAGTTACTGCCGACGTACAAGAAACAAAACTGTAACTTTTTGTCTCTTCCATTTCCGAATGAAATAAATAACGGTGCTTTTCTTACAGTTAAAGACATTTCTATGGTTATACATTTTGCAGAAGTCCACCAAAAATGTAGTAACATAGTATTTTTTTATGATTATGCATTTGAGAATACATAATGAAAAATTAAAAAAATCGATTTCACAGGCTGCACTATATACAAACCCACTAATGTTTCTAATACAGTTGACATATTTGATCAATCCAAGAAATTATTTATGTACACAGATCATAAACAGACTCAATAGTGTTGAGTAAAAGCAGCTGAACTGTTAACTATAGGAACTCCAATTACTATGAAACACATTTTAACCATTTAAAAAGGCTTGCAAACAATAATAACAAGTTAGAGTCTTAATAACAATTAAAAGAAAGTGTTAAAAACACAAATATCATGAGGACATCATGATGTATCATCTTGGTAAAAAAAGAAAACAGTTTGGAGCTGAAAATTGTCCAAAAAAACCCTTATATTGTCTCGGATAGTGCTTATGGAAAAACTTTCGCATAGACAATTTCTTTCTCCACCAATTCTACCAGCACTAAATGTTGTTGAGATTTAGATACATCTATTCCAAATGTATCCCCATTACCAGCCTTAATATGTTGTGTATTCAATAAAAACAGAACAATTTTTACCAGTTTACCAAATATTAACAGACTTAAATAACAAAAGAAAAATCAGAAATGTTAAATATTTCTGATGCATTGCACAGTTTCTAAAATGATTACACTAGGGCCAGGTGTTAGAAGAGAGTATTGCTGAGGAGTGTTGATCAGCCAATATTTAGGTGTAATCCATTCTTTTCTTTGCATTATTGCTTATATTACCTCAAACCTATGTGTAATTGGATTCCTCAGGCTTAGGATAAAGTACAGGTTAACTCCACGTGTGATACGATCGCTACATATATCTATACGAGTCAGTGGTAGTGGTGGTGGTTCAATTAAACATTTGCTTTGGCTCTATGAAATATATGATGAATGCGTCTGTGCATAAACAGATTACAGATTCTTGGGGTTAGTATTCTGACACAATCACACTAAAGTGACAAGTGTTTTTCCAAAATCTCCACAGCTAAAGACAGGGTCACGAGTGATGACTACACATCCACGCGCACACACTGCTAGAGACGGCGGTCAGGTGAGGGCACGCCTCTAGACGGAATCCCCATCAGGACAAAAACAATCTAGTAGGCTAGAGACTAGAGTAGACCAGGGGCTTGTGGCGTGCCCCCACCCTTCCACTCACACGTCCAGCCCACCTCTCCCCAAGAGCCGGGCGGTGTCGTCTTCGGTGGGCTGCGTGGCCTCCCCGGTCTCCTCGCCCTCCGAGTCCGAGCTCTCCTCGGGAGAGTAGTAGCCCTGGTAGCCCAGCAGAGGTGAGTCACAGCGGGGGGACGGCGCCAGGCACTGGGCGGTGGTCACGGAGACGGTGGCGCAGTAGGAGTTGGCCAGGCTGCCGGACGGGGAGCCGGGGTTGGAGGGCCGAAGCAGCGGCGTGCGCTCAGAGTCACCCTCGCCGCCACCGCCGCCCTCGGGGTCCCGGCGGCGGGCGGTCACCTCCACCTCCTCTTCCTCCTCCTCCTCCTCGGACTCTGAGTGGTCCGGGTTGGGCCGGGTGACGCGCTGCTTGCACACGGGGCAGGTCTTCTTGCTCTGCGTGAGCCATGGGTCCACACACTTGGAGTGGTAGGCTGGAGAAGGGGGAGGACAATGGGTGTATATCAATGGGAAAAGATTGGATATCTCTGCACGTTCAAGGTGTTACGCATCCGCGGATAAAAAATAAATAAATAAATTTTAATTTAATTTCACAAAACATTTCAGTGTTCACTAAAAAGGACTCCTCAAAAGTAGTCCCTCCAAAAAAAAAGAATAACAAACCAAAAAAGTTAATACAAATGACAAACACAGTAGAAGAAACAAAGCAGTGAATAATTGAATTACCATGAGAACACGGCAATACTCTCAGCTTATCTCCGTCTTCGTAGTCATCCAGACAGATTGCACAAACATCGTAATCATCACCTAAAAAAAGTTTAGAGAAGAGTGAGAAAAAGTGTGTGTGTGTGTGTGTGTGTGTGTGTGTGTGTGTGTGTGTGTGTGTGTGTGTGTGTGTGTGTGTGTGTGTG
>JAOPUA010000152.1:3675573-3689926 GCA_027122455.1 Trisopterus luscus | reverse complement strand
GTGTGTGTGTGTGTGTGTGTGTGTGTGTGTGTGTGTGTGTGTGTGTGTGTGTGTGTGTGTGTGTGTGTGTTTTTGAAATTTTTTTGTGAAATTACATTACAGTAATTTCCAGGAAATGTCCAGGAATTCTCCCAGGGGTTACCTTTTCTAAACTTGTGGATTGGAATGCGCTTCAGTTGTTCCTTGGACAGGCGATTCCTCCTCAACCGTTTTCTGTACTGCACACAGCGTACAACCTGATCAAATAAGAAGAAATAAAGATTAAAACAGGACAATTTACATATTTGATCATAGCAAAAGAAAAAGAGATCTATTATATAGATTCATTCAATGAATCATAATATACAAGTTTCACTTTTTAAATTGAATTATTGAAATTAAGTGCATTTTCCACAATATTCTAATTTATTGAGGTGCACCTGTATGCAGAACAACCCGCAAAGCCATTGGAAATCATCACCATGGCAACACAGCAGGACCACATACCATGACGAGGCCCATGACCAGCATGATGAGGCCCACCACTCCCGTGAAGGGAATGAGATAGTACACAAGCGGGAAGGCCTCCTCCACTTTCAGAATCACATAAGCCCTGGAAACACAAGCAGCCACACAATATAGAGGGTTACAACATTTTTTTAATGTTTTAAGGCATGTAAATTGGATTTTCTTAAAACCACCAAGGTTTGTCTAATGTGTTCTGCCAATTAAATAATCCTTAAAACACATTGTTGTTTTTAGATACCTTACATAATGGCTTTAATCATTTAAAAGTGGGCTTTAAATTTAAAAAAAAAATGCAAAAGTTTCAAAAAGGCCAAATGGCCCTATGTTCTTACCCTTCGTCTGGAATTATATGTTTCCGGAGATCTTGGGAGGCATAGTAGCTGGTGAACACTGCAGGGATGTCAATCTCCATCGCGATGGTTTCTACAGGCAGATCAGAGTAAAGACTACCATTGACAATACACACACATATGTACGTATCTGTCTATTTCTTATGTGTATTTGCATGCAGTCGTAGGTCCCCTCCGGGCCGTCTTGGTTCCCTCTTGGTTCTAAAGGCTAGCCTGGTGGGGTCCGCTAAGTGAGAAAGGCCCAATGAATGAAGTGCATCTGCTAGAGGAGGCCTCACCGTTGCTGGCGTTCATATTGAGCAGGATGTCCGAGTACATGTTGTGGATGATGACAGCACTGTAGCCAGCCTGCTGGGCATGCAGGACCTGGGAACAAAATCATAGACTTATTATCTTATTGTATGGGCCTTATTCACCTATCGGCCATCTTGGTTATGTACAAATAAAACACATTTATAAAAAAAATATTGTCACACACACACACACACACACACACATATAAAATCGGTCTGATTTGAATTCAGAGCAATGACTGACCTTTATGTCGAAGTTACATTCATAACGTTTGATCAGAACTATGAATTTAGTGAGGTTGGCATTGCCTTGGGGGGGCAATGGGGGTGGGTCTATTGCTGAACAGGCATTCATTGGACGAGACGCCACCAACACACCCTGATGGACAGAAGGAAACAGCATTATGAGGGGTTAAGAACAATTGTTTGGCTCTGATCATGCTTCTCTTCTTCTTTCTTACCTTTAGACCCTCCTCGGGGAGTCTGGCGCCAAACAACGCCGGCAGGTCCTCGAACAACGATGCACTCATATTCACATAATGCTACAATATACCGGAGAAGGGAGGAATAAAGAGACATTTAGTGGATTACAATCAAATTGTATTGAATTAATCCATTAATCACAGATTGGAAATTTGGTAGATTTGCTAAAGTATAGGAGAGTAATGACTATTAAAAAAGAAAAGCATTTAATAAAATAACATGCGAAAAATAGACATCCATGTAAGAAATTAGTCATAAATGCTATATATAGCTTTTATATGCTACATTACATACACTATTGATTATCCATGCAAGGGAGAAGACTCACTGCATAGATGTAGGCGTGCGTAGGTGAGGGTGTCAATGTGCAGCACAGAGCCAGACAAAGGCCTAGCCGAGCGCCGATGTCCCACACACCAGAATCCACCATTCTGCCTTCCCAAGGGTGCTACCGAACTGTGGGAAATCATGGAGGAGAAAGAAGTACATGTTGATGTAGATGTAGATGATGATGTAGATGTTGTGACTCTAGTCTTATACCATACCATGACATTGTAACACTCCGATCTCCCCCACATGAAGCGTGTGTCTATTTTACGAACCGTGTTTCTTATCACATTCCTCAGTGCCTGTAGGACCCTAATTGGTAATCCCAGTGTTGACCTAACTGGGAACCCAGTGTTTACCTTCACTTCCGGTTTCCGGTTATGGATCTTATCGGTTTATCTGGGAGGCAACACGTGAAATGTAAATGACACAACTGAATATCTGTTATGCATGTCGAGTCTTTGTCGATGGTAAAAACCAACAACATTAAAGCTACTTATTAACGAGACTAAACACCGTGTGTTAGGGTCCTGTTCCAGATGATATCAGTGGCTAGTTAGGTCCTGTTGCATGTCCCCCTTAACGATAAACCACAGCGAAACAACCCGTTAATCACACTGCTTCGGGTAAAAATGTGTCATATGAACTGTATTTCGAAGTATCTCTTTGAAACCAGTGGATGTGGATTATAGTTAACGTTAGCTAATGCTCATCTAGCAAGGAGCCGAGGAACACAACAACCCGAATCCAACCGAATGGTCACATAGTCACATTTGGATAAATATACGTCAACTCATAAAACATTGATTGATTTAAATAAAAAACGTCGTCCGTGAGTGGACATACCTTAAATTTGCTTCCCGTTAACTTTGTTGTGGTTGTTGTTGTTTCTTCTTCTAGTTCTTCCTTGTTTGTGTAACGTGTTGTGGTGTCGTAGTCGTGTTAATACGACCCCCTACTGCCCCTGCTGGCCTGGAAGAAAAACAGCTGGCCTATTTTTATTTAACCTTTATTTATTCAGGGAAGGCCATTGAGAGCAGGCTCTTTTTCAATGACTTCCTGATTACAAATACAAATAAAAACAGATATTGAAATGTGCAATAGATTAACAGTAGGTCAAACAGACAGAACAACATTTCAATACATATAAATAATACAATACAATGGGACAATTAAGAAAGCTATTTAAAACACAAGCAATCCTAATTGAATGTGACTTCAATAATCCCCTTGAACTTCTTTGCATGCTTGTGTAATTGCACTAGATAATCAAGGGCAGGAGTCACTGCTGGGGCTTATTACCTGTATTATGCAACATGTATTCAATAGGTAGAGCAGGCATCATGGTTCGGATGGGTAGGAAGGTCATTATGTATAAAATAAATGAAGAACAACTAGAAGTTACTTTTATTTTAAATAATCTATGGTAGGAACATGCATATTGTTCAAATGTCACCGTAATTAGTCACTGTTTTATCTTTATTTTTATGTCAGTGGTTATATCCATTTATTTATTTATTTACATTATTTACATCTTTTTTGTGATCCTCTGTGTTAACACTATGATAACAAAGTCAACCAATGAACAAAACAATCAAACAAAAGCAGTATGTGGCAACATTGAGCCAAATAACCTTTAGAATCTTTTCCCTAAAACAGCATTTCAGGATTTCTTTTTTTCAATGGCTCACTTGAACTCGGTTGAATAGGGCTACTGAAGTTTGCTCTAAACATTCAATAATCCTTCAATAACTATGGATACATTTTACTGTGTAATTATGCCTTTTGCACAATTATTTCATTATGCCCATAACACAAAAGTGTAATTAAATGTCTTGTCAGTGGCATTTGCATCGCCACTGTAGCCAAGAAGTCTATACTGAGGCCAATCAGCTGACTTGTTTGTTGTGTATTCCTTTAACTGGTTTGCTTTCAGACCTGCAGACCTGTCCACTTCACCAAATTTAACTTCAGCCATGAAGTCAGGCAGATTATTGACTTCAGCCATGAAGCCATGAAGTCGTGTGTTGTGGTGTCGTAGTCGTGTTAATACGACACCCTACTGCCCCTGCTGGCCCGGAAGAAAAACAGCTGCCCTATTTTTATTTAACCTTTATTTATTCAGCCATGAAGTCAGGCCAATAAACCCCATGATTAGTCAGGCCACTAAACCCCATGACTAAACTCTCCACGTTGGTCACTCCCACTCGCCTTTGTTATCTTTGTATTAATTATTGTATAACTACCCACAATGCAGATGTCTTCCCCTATTTTCACTAGATTCTTCTTCACCCATTGTCTCACTTAATGTATTCTTGCTACTTGGTTCTTCCCATGATCTTCCTATGATTAAATCAAATATTTTGCTGGCTGAAGCGTCCTAAAAAGAAGTAATTCTTCATCACTTATTGATATGCATCATTGCACTGAAGGCTGGCGTTCAGTAAAACTCATTCTGAAACAATTAATTTGGGACACTTTTATTTTGTTGAACTTAATTTAAGTGCTGTGTCAAAATCAAGTAAACCAGTTTCAAGCAGATCAAGCTGATTATACAACACTTTAATCAAACACCTCAACATGCAAAGAGTTCAAGATGTCAATTCTAAAAGAAAAGGCTTGCATAGTGGTAACAAGTTATGTAACATAAGAGTCCATTGCTTCTCAGAGGCGTGTGGATATGAATAGCAGGCCCTAGGTCTGAACACAGGCCACACTGCCCTCCGGTCCAAGATGACATCATTTCACCGAGTCCTCACGACAGTCTCAATATGCTCTTAAAAGAAATGAGGCACACAGCACCTGACAAAAAAAACAACAAGGTGAGCAAAAAGAAAAACTCAAACAAGCAATACGATTTTTTTTAAAGAAAAAACAAAACAGGGGAGGCATCCATTGTGAAATATAAAAAAAAATATTATATGTTTTTTATTAAAAATAAATCAAAGGATGAATACTTACAGGAAATCTTTCCCACAGCCTAGAGGCCCGAAGAACATTTCTGTCGGTGAACAAACTTTCCTACAAATCCCACTCAGACTGGGGCAGGACCAGGGGAAGGCTGCTGCCTCATTCTCAACAACTGAAGGAACAACCAGCATGGAGGGTTAGGGTCTGTTTCTTTCTTTCGCTCCATATTTCTTTCAATCTGTATTTTGTTCTTTCTCATCCAACGGCCAATGGGCTGCACATCCAACTTGTCCAAGGTGTGGTGTCATACTTCTCAGGTGAATTAAACCCTTTCCATCCAAACAACGTGTGTATTTTTTTGAGCGAAGACTGCTGGCCTTACTTAGCCGAGTGCTGCTACATTAAACACACCGCTTCGCTCAGTTCATAGCTACAATTCCACGGCACAGCTGATCGGTTTCCTTGGTATCCATGATAACCTTTTTAGTTTTCTATAGCTTAAACCACAATAAATCCAAGACACGCACACATCACAAGAGACTCAGAAGAAGATCATCAGCACAATAAAACTGAAGAATACAGAATCACTATCAAGACGACTCACAGCCATGACTTACAATTCAGTGCCAGGACAGCCAAGAGAAGCAAAACCCAGACTCGGTGACAAGACATCCTTAAACAGCACTGTTACCTCGAAGCAGTAGTGTATTCAAATGAAGGTTTCCATCCTTACAGGTCCAGTTATATCTATGTCTCGGGGAGGCATGTGTGGTTAAAAGCACACAAGAGCCCCTATTCTATTTTTATTATAGAATTATGGCAAGCCTTGAAAGAACGTGCTGTACTTAATCACATTTAGGATAATTAGAAATCCAAAGACCTTGTGACATTTGGTTGTCATGGGACAGGAGGAGAATTCTTGTCAAAGAGACAGAAAAACACATTTTCCCCCTCCTAATTTAAAACTCATGTTCCCACGTAAGGTATTTCAACGTGAGCGAGAGTACAGCTGTTTTGTCGAAATAAATAATATATCTGGTTATCACTCAATAAGTCACTCACTCTATTCTAACAAAGTATATGAGTCAATGTTATGGAAAAGTAAAGATTAAACTAAGGCTAGCCAGCTTTAAAGAGCCATTTTCCAACTCAGTCCATTTACTTTTAAAGTGTGTATCAGTTATATCATCCATAACAATCACCCAATATGTTAGTATATTATTTATTTTCAGTTTCTGCTATCATAATGAAGTCATGTTATGATGTGACATGACATGAAAAACAAACATTTGAAATGACATGAAGACAACTTCAGGCTCTGGAAGTCTATAGGGAACACAATGGGTCATTAAGTCCATTTTATGTTTCCAATCTCTGGGGAAGGCCATTAATGTTCCAAGTGAGACCACAAAGAAATCTCGCTGGTCACCCGATAGAGTTAATGGAGAGGAGGTGAGAGGTGAACAGTAATCTGTGCCTCACTCATGGGACACCGCTGATGCAACACGACTGAGAATCTGTCAAGGCAACAACAAAGAACAACAATAACCCAGAATGGAATATTCAATGGGTGTTCAAATGTTTAAGTAAAGAAGCATTTAGTATAGCATTTATTTAAATGATGGATTTACCATTCACAACAGCCTGATCATCACACACACACACACACTGTAGCCTGTTTTTTCCATAGCCTATTTTGTGTTTGCTTGAGGGTTGTGTGTGTGAGTGTGTGTGCATGCGTGTGCTCGTTTCAAGACTTTAATGTATTTTCTTTGCTTTATCTGTGTGATTGTAGTGTGCTTACTTGAATATTTGGCCTACAGGTTCCTCCCTACTTGATACTTTTGCCAAATGCTATTTTCTGCCTTATGTGGCTAAAATCATGATTCATTTCAGTGGTTCATCTATGCTTGAGATTCCACACACTGAAGCAGTCAAGATAATCCCAAATAAGCATAGCAGGCAATGTTTATTTCATTATAATAGCATTACAATAGTTGCATGGAGCCCACTAGCTAAGAACTGACAAAATACTCAAAAGTATTTTGTCCATTGTCTATAAAACCCTACCACAAGGAAGAACTGTATCTTATCACACCGATAGTACAGATTATAACTAAAAGGCTACAATAGATTCATCTATCAATGAACCTGATTGACACTTGACTACTAGATACAGTCCTTCTTTGGTAAGGGGGGATATTCAATTAGTTGCAATCTGCATCCTCGCCGCTAGATGCCACTAAATCCCACACAGTGCACCTTAAACATCAGAAGCCTAAATACATACATAGGCCTACACGTCATAGACCTACACATATGCATAATGCATACAAATAATGCAAATTTGACACTTAATACTCTATTTTTTTAAAGACCAATATACATTTCGTAAAAACAACCCAGGCTATAGTTTGCAATGGATACGAGATAAGGAAGGAGGTTTTAATTCATTTTAAATTACAATTATTTGGATTACTTCCAACAGACAACAATTGTAAGAGGAGACTGGGGCATCAACATGAAGAGAATGAATTTGTATGCATTAAATATTCTTTATACAGACACTTGGGGACATTTTGTGGGTCTATGAGGTGACCCAATGCAACAACGAATTCCAGTTAACTTTGCACTAAATGCAGAAAACTGAATATAATAACTTTTTTACCTTTAAGGGTCCTTAAAAGTTGAAACTTTGAACATGAGCGTGTCAACAGTTTTTTTTTCTCCTGACCTTTGGGGAGCTGTTATCCAGCAAGGGTTGAGTATCTGTCCTCAGTCCCCTGAAAGCAATTAAAAGCAAGATGATGATAAGTGAAGGCCATAGAGGGCAAAGAGTAATTATCAGGAGAGGCTAAAGGACAAAATGACCTCCTCTCCGTCTGATGCAACTTTGATGAAGCCTTGGCTCTCACAAACATGGTACACAGTCCATATGCAATTTATTTAATAATTATAACAAATAAAATAATAATATGCAAGATTTTATATCTATATCGATATATAGATATAAAAAATAAAGAAACAGTGTTAGAAAAGCTCATATGGATATTTGTGTTAAACATTGACTATAACTTAATGAATTAATTGTGTTTATGGCCCCATGTTCTATTGCTTCCTGGGTTGCAGCCATAGACTGTAAAATATAAGTTACATTCATAACGTTTGGAATTATTCATAATAATAATAATAATCATTCATAACGTTTGGTATTAGGAGGGGGTTGCAGCCCCCTCCTAATACCATGTGATCTCACAGGAATACACATGTAGATGTACACAAGTCAAGTACAAATACAAGTGCAATAGTCCATCTATTAAGATGGGTGCTGGAGACTGCATCAACGGTCAACGGTAACTTGTATGCCCATTTCTTAAATTTCTAAATAAGTTGTGCATTCACCAGGTGTAAACTGACTAATATTTTATTTCCTCAGCTCCTGCACACATTTGCATCAACATGTGTGCAGACTCCACAAATGTGTCTGAATTAGGCGTGACCACATTCACTATGGCCGCCTTCTCCGGCATGGAACGCTTGAGCTCCATGTACTTTTGCCTTTTCTTCTTTCTGTACATCATCATTATTGTAGAGAACATGTCGTTGATCGGGTTGATCTTGCTGCAGAAGAGCCTGCATGAGCCCATGTACCTGCTGGTGTGTAACCTGGCCGCCAACGGTCTGTACGGCAGCACCGCCCTGCTGCCGGCCATGCTGAAACACATCCTGTCACGGTCTCACCAGGTGACCCTGTCCTGCTGCCTGCTGCAGGTCTTCACCGTGCACACCTACGCCATCGTCGAGTTCACTATCCTCGCAGCGATGAGCTACGACCGCTACGTGGCCATCTGCCAGCCACTGCACTACCACATCGCCATGCCTCTGAGCAAGGTGTACACCATCATCGCCCTGACCTGGCTGTTGCCGTTAGGGGCTTTCCTGGCCATGTTCTCCTTAACGCTCAAGCTCCGCTTTTGTCAGCCCGTCATCGAGAGGTTATACTGTCTTAACTACTCGCTGGTCAGACTGTCCTGTTCAGACACGGGGTACATGAACATCGTGGGCTTAGTCACCGTGTTTTTTTACACGGTGCCACAGATTTTACTCATTTTTTACACATACGGGCACATTCTGAAGATCTGTGTGTTCTCCTCCAGAGAGTCTCAGTCCAAAGCCCTGCAGACCTGCACGCCTCACCTGCTGACCCTGGTTAACTACTCCATCGGCTGCTTCTTTGAAATAGCACAGAGTCGATTTGAGTTAAGTCATTTGACCTTTGAAAGTAGGAGCTTTATGTCTCTCTACTTTTTGATATTCCCCCCCATTCTTAATCCAGCCATATACGGCATGAGCATTAAGCGAATAAGGGCACCTGTGTTGAGATTATTCAACAGCAAGAAAAAGATCACGACAGCACCATAGCCAACAATGATGTTTAAATATATCATGTAGATAGCTCACTCTACAGAATAATTACAGAATAAGTGAATCTCCTAATGCTCTCCATCATTAATCATTTGAGCTATTTAAAAAAGTTTCCTTATGCCTATATCACTAAACAATACTGCATTTATTATAAGACATAATGTTCTCATGCATGTGGCAGTCGTATATGTTCAAAATCTGTATCCTTAAATGTTGTTAAAAGCCTGTTTACAAAGTATAAACTGGAGTATACATACATTTTTGCTATCTTCCCTGATTGAACTATGATGGTAGATTGACAGGCAAAGTAGCATAACAGGGAGGCAGGAGAGAGAGAAAGAGAGAGGTAATATAAGAGAGAATATAATGTGTGTTTTATCATAACCTTGGCACCTTGATCACCACAAATCCACAAACCATTTTGGGCACACAAAATTTCACGCAGTGCAGTTTTAAAATGTTTTAACGTTAAAACATTTGTTAATAAATACATATGGGAATATATATATAAATGCACGGTTTAAGGATCACTGTCAAGTATATCGTATAAAATTTAAGAGCTGTTACTATGAAAGTTTTAAATAACCCATTTAGCTTAAATATTGTCATTATGAAAGCCCTTTTAGGTGCATTAAGATTGTGAGTTGAATGTTTATACTGAACTGAATTAACCAACAATACGACTGATGTAAGACCAACATGAAATGTAGGATTTAGGATAGCCCAGATTTCTCAGGAGCCAAGTCTGTCCACGTCAGGGTGTCCTGAATTGTATCAGGGCATTGGACAACAGACGCTGTGATAATAATGACTGTCAGCACTGCTATTTTGCATTAAACAATATGTTTTGGCTAAGAAAAATGCAATAAATAATACCAAGAGAAGGTACATTTTGTATCGTGTGTTATTCCTGTCTGACTATTTGCAGTGTTTGAAAGGAGTTAGGATTCAAACCTTTTCCATTTAAAACGCACCCACTTAAAAAGAGCAACAGACATGAAGCATGACTTAGTTTTATTGAATACAAAAGTACGCTACGTACAATATAGCACACTGAACAATGTCAGTCCCACACCAATGGCGTTGTATTCCACTTTAGCTTCACATGCATGCTCATACACTGAACATTATATAAATACAGTTATCCATCTCTCGAGGAGAGTACTTCTCGAAGTAAACCGTATAACAGTGAATAATTATTAAAAAAACACAATGTAGAAGCTGGGTTAACACGGGTGGTATCCAGATCAGACATCTTCAGGACTGCAAAACCATTTACAAACATTCAAGTGGAAGGCATGCATACAAAAATAGACAGGTCGACTCTGGTCATTGCTTAAGAATCGACAATATGGGCTCGTTATTGCCAGGGTTTATGTTTCAGTGCCACAATATTGGAGACTTATATTTTTTACTTGATCAATTTCAACGTTCATGGCACAGTGTACAATCACTGAGGGGCAGCACTGGATTCACAACAACATCTGTACCCCAAAACATTGTGTACTCACTGCCATTGTGTCACACTAATATAAAATATATATATACCTAGCGACCTATATACATGAGGATCAGACATTATTCAAAATACACACATGCATAATGAAATCCTAAAAAATACAGTTGGTCTGTACAGCTGTGAGATCACCAGCCCTAGAAACACTGTACAAAAGCTGAATCAAATCATTTCATCCACAGAAAAAGGGGGGACCGGCCATGCAAGTAAACCTTACAAAATAAAAGGCTTTTGAATTCAGATGGACACAAAGTGCTGATGTGCAAACGGCGATGCCCTTCGTCTTCACTAATATCCAACGAGAGATCTTCGCTGTTCATTTTTTGCATGTGCGGTATACTTTCATCTTTTTAAAAGAGAGAGAGAGAGAGAGAGAGAGAGAGGGGGAGCATGGGTGGAAGAGGTACAGCCTGTCTCTTGCACTCAGGGCCTGTAGTGAGAGACACTGCTGGAGGAGAGATGCAGAGGAAGGCTGGAAGAAACCTCTGGTCTCTGGAGGAGGATGGGGAAGCTGGCTGGCAGACTGACTGGCTCACTGACAGGCTGACTCACTGACACACTGACTGAACTACGGACAGGCCCGTGGCGAAGGGCTGAAAGGTAGGCAAGGTGGCTGATTGACCGACAGACTTACTGGCTGATTTACAGTTAGGTATGGTGACTTGTAGCTAGGCAGGGTTGCTTAATGACGGACTAGTTTGCAGGTAAACAGGGTGGCTGGCTGGCTTGCAGGTAGGCAGGGTGGCTGGCTGGCTTGCAGGTAGGCAGGGTGACTGGAAGCTAGGCAGGGCGGCACACTGGCTGGCTGGCTTGCAGGTAGGGTGGCTGACTGACTGGTTTGCAGGTAGGCAGAGTAAAGCTGACTGATTGGTTTGCAGGATAGCAGAGTGGCTGGCTGACTGGTAGCTAGGCAGGGTGTCTGATGGACTGAGGCACAGGTCAGTCAGTGGTGTGTGGAGGATTTATCCGCTTTATCCAAAGAATCCCAACGACGGATCTCTGGGCTGAGGACTCTGCAAAGCAAGGATTCAAATCTGATCTTTAACCTCTCCGTTTGTGTTCAAATCAACCCGAATGAAGCACTTTTTTTTAGTTTAGAACCAAATACATTTCCCCAATGAATAGGTCTTTCTTTTCATATCACACATATAATGCAATTCTGTTGTATATACACATATGAGTTTATAGATGTCAAGGTCTTCTTCAAATAATAAATATATACCATCAGCCTGTCAGTTCCACGTTGCCTAGTCATACACTTGCCCTTATTGTTGACCCATTGATCAGGTCAGTAAGCCCCCTGTTTAAGTAGAACTAGGAGGTTAAAACAATGAGGTCACCATTCACCTCCTGCACGGGTGCACAGCCATTAGCAAACTACAAATCTGGTAAAGCACTTTTCGCCGAACATAGCAGATATCTCGATTTAACAGAGAATTTCCCCTATTAACTAAATCAGCTCAAAAATCACTGGGGGTTACTTTCCTTTTATAGGTAATCTTCAAGATTTTTCAGCCTGGACCCTATGTTCAGAAAATTTTGATTAAGAGACTAATACCGTCTATCATTTTTATAAATGGTCCAGGATTGATTGAGAACGCTCTCAATCAAAAGTCGTTCTCTGCGAAAAAGGGCTACAATGTGATCCTTTGGGCAACCCTTCAATGTCCATCCTCTAAGGCTCATGTTATATTCTGACATTTTAGAAAGGTACCGAGAAATACATCTTGTTTCTTTACTCAACCTTGGTTTGTTACTGTGTGCTCAAAGAGAAGTCTCGCGAGAGTTGAGTTGTTGGGAAGGAAGGGAATGGTGGAAAACGTGAGTTAAAGCTGGAGAGAGGAGAGTTGGTAGACTACAGGAAGCGTCGCGTAATGTTATCTCAAAAGATTCGGGTGAGGGCGAGAGCGAGACTTAAGAGCAAGACTTCTTCTTGAGCAAGACTTGTTTGAACAACAATAACAAAACCACACGTCCACACCTGGTGGCATCAAGTCACGGGACCTTCAAGCTCAACGATGAGATTAAAGATCACACACCTGGTCCCATAACGCGCCACACACCCCGGCGTCGCGTCATGGGACCTTTAAGCTCGGGCGAGAGGCGGTGGGCCGTACCTTCAGCGAGCTGTGCAGCACGCGGAGCCGATGGAGCTTCTCGCTCAGCAGGGGGTCGTTGGTGCGCCGGACGAAGGAGCGCTTGTACTCCAGGCGCGCACCGGGCCTGGGGTCCGCGCCGGGGGACAGACTGGCCCGCTCCAGAGCCCGGTACAGGTCCCCCAGAGAGTCGGCCTGCAGCCTGCGCTCCCGCTCGCCGTCTGGCCAGACAACAACGGGCGTATTTGTAAAAAAAGGTTTATCATTCAAATTAAATTATTTAAAAGTAGCCACCGTAAACATACTGATGGGCTAAAATAACAATGTTTGTCAAGTGACATCAATCATGTGTCATCATTCATCAATATACTATAATTGTCTGCTCAGGTTTTCCAGTGGTACTGCAGATAAGCCAATGCAATGGCAAGTGACTGTGAGTATGTCATTTAGAATTGCTGGTTAACTTGGGAGTCCCCAGCAGAAACATCTATCTGGGTAAAGCCCTGAAGGATTGTTAATAAATACTGCCCTCTAGCGGAACTCGTCTTGCATTGCGCTAAGAATTTTTTTATGGCACACGGCGAGGGCTGATTAAATATGACTGCGTGCTTATTGCAATTCTAAATCAACATCAATATTGTATTTTTTTTTGCAAATTCTTGTTGCGTCAAATATGCTGGTATGCATTTCAGGTCTGGAGCATAGAGGTAGAGTTATATGTTTGTATTTTAACCTAAATTACATTCAATTACTTAAATGTAAATGTGTCTGTACACAACAACTGTTGGACCAACATACAATTATGGATTCATAATCAAACATTTGAATCAGTGATGATCAGGTGAGATTCCCTGTGATAAGAATGAGGAGGAGTTCAAGTATCGCCCTTGAGCCAGGCGTCCCTCGTACTAGGAATGAGTCCCTTTACATTGGTGACTTACAGCAAGAGACAAAGCTTTGGGGTCTGTCCTGAGAATCAGGCCACACACGTATCCACGTATCTGTGTTACATTCTGCTTTGACCCAGGAGTTGCAGGGGATGTGAATGGCGTCGCAGCGGGCCAATAGGGACAGTGGGGTAAAAGAACAAGGCCCGCCTCCCTGGGGCTCAATGCTTTGACTTCATTCAAAGCTAATGTGTACTGAAAGGGCTCCTGCTCGCTTCAACGTCCAATCACAGAGCCCCGGGGCACAGTGACATCTTTATATATCGGGTGAGGACGAGAAAGAGCACAAGAGAGGAGGGGGGGAGGAGAGAGAGAGACAAAGAGAGAAGCAAATAGAGAGAGAGTGAGCGACAAAGAGAGAGAGAGAGAGGGGGGGGTGAGTTACAAAGGGAGAAAAAGAGAGAGGGAAAAAATAATAAGAAAAAGAAAGGGAGAGAGAGAGAGAGAGAGAGAGAGAGAGAGAGAGAGAGAGAGAGAGAGAGAGAGAGAGAGAGAGAGA
>JAOPUA010000152.1:3640547-3652776 GCA_027122455.1 Trisopterus luscus | reverse complement strand
CATACATATTATAACATTTCAGAAAACGTACCACGGTCTGCAAAACAATGTGTGTGTACACTTCTCGATGTGGTTATTTTATTTTACAGAGTCCAATAGTGCAGCAGTGACCGCCCCTTTTCGAAAAGTTATGGTTCCGGAAGTAAATTTTCCATTCATTTTCACCGTTGACTTTTCGTAAAATAGTTATATAAAGAGTTTTAAGCCTTGACCAAACCAATAATTCGTCCAGGTAGTCATACCCATGAAACATTTGTTTCGGAGCAAAAAATAAAATTTTGAAAATGGAATAAAAAGCAGGTACAAGACAGTGTACATCATTTTTTTGAACGAGTCAATCATCCAACAAACCATTGCGATAAACCCACCCCAGGCTGGTGTACAAGGCATCTCGAACACGTCAACTCTTTCTATCTATCTCTGTCGAGATATATATTCCCACGGCCCAGAAATAACTAGGTAGGCGTTGATTATGTACTGCAGCCTCCCTGCTGTGGGTGGCGGTGTGCACTAAGGTCGTCCTACTATCTGAACCAAGGAAGAGAAGTGAACTAGGAAGTTCAGGGCGGAACTGATCCGACCGACTTTCGATTTGTTTCTACGTCTAAAATATCACACAGTAGTAGTAGATTTCATTGGTTACGCGTGTGTAATTGGTAAATATTGGATAATTGGTTTAAGATAATAACCAGGTCTGTGTTGTTTCTGTGTCACTGCAGACAACATTCCCTTATCTTCCTGCCGTTGAACATGAAAATGACTGCATGTCACTGAAAAACAAAATAATGGCAGACAACGAACAGGATTACTCGGATTCGGACAGTTTTCCCTTTGGGGAAGGCGTGTCTGACCGAGGAGGGGATTTCAATGAGGGGGATGATGATGATGAAGACCTATACTACATCCCTGAGAGGAGACCTTCTCTGGATCTGGGGCAGGCTGGATCTTCACCCGGAGATGATGCCCGATGGTGGTGAGAAGAGATGTTACTACTTAATTACTCTGATTAGAAGTTTGGGTTGGCAAACTTCTTCACTTGATAATGGTTGGAACACTTCTGGCTTATATTTATATTTTGTTTTGGTCCCATGATCAGGATGTGAGCTGGTCGTATGACCCTTTTTGTACTCTGTACTCTGTAAGATTCTTATCTAAATATTTAATGCTGCGTTTGCTTCTCCAACACAATTTGTTCATTTTTTATTTAAAATTATTCTATACTATTAGGCTATTCCTTAAAATAATGATCACGCATATTTTTTTAATTATGTCTAAAGGTGCCAGCCGGCAGTTCTTAACTATTCTTCTATGGGGAGCGACGAGACATGGGATAGAGAAGAGTCAATGGATGGCCAAGATGAATCAAGGTGAAACAATAACGAGGCAGTGAAGTGTTGTTATGGATGAAGCACAAATATATTAATTTAATAAACATACATTAATAAACACAACTGGATGTGTTTTCAAGTAGAAGGGGTACTGTTCATTTACGTGATCATGATTGCATTCTATGCATGCGTCTTCAGAGTTCTCCTGGAGAGCAACGGTTCTTTCTCTAGCGACTACTCCTTCAACAGTGACTGTGAGAAGACCACACGCAAGTAAAGATAACCTTGAGTCATACTTCAACATGTAATCTGTTTTTGCTATGTGCCTCCTTGAAATCATGCATTTAACACTTTACTGCCATTGTGTACTTGTGTACAGGATCGGAAACAAAGGACACCCTGTGTCCGGGCGTCCTAAAAAAATTCCACTTCTCAGTGACTTGAATGAACCGCCACACCCCGCTGTGACTGTGGCGTTTACGTTCCAGGTGGCTGTTCATTTCTGCATGCGTCAAATAATCATACATTTTTATTTATGATTATTAATTATAATTTGGTTGTGTATGCTATCTTTGTCAACAGGCCATCAGTAAAACACTTGAGAAGATGCCAGAGGGGCATCTGAGGCACTTCAAAGAAACTCTGTGGAGGAATTACCCACAATCCCTCATTGATTCTCCACAAAGCATGGACCTGGTGAACCTAGTGGACCGCATGCTTGAGTCTTTCAACCTCCAGGGCTCTCTGCAGATAGTCCAAGGCCTTCTGGAGGAGATGGGGCAGGGGCAGCTTGTTCACCACCTAAAGGAGTTATGTGTTGAAAGTATGCACATCCCGTTTTATATCTCTGTGCCTGCAAATAGAAATCATTCTTAAATCCCTTATTCATCATTGTGATTTACCCATTTTTGTAGATGAAGTCCGTTTTGAGCTGAGACAGAGTCTGAAGAGTAAATACGGGGACGTCCAGGAGGACTTGGGGACACAGGGAGAGAAGAAGCCCTTCCACGACGTGTTCACCGACCTCGACATGACCACAGTGTTGGACAATGGGCCCAATATTCAGCACGAATACAGGCACATAGAAAAATTAAACTCTCATCACAAACCAGGGCAACCCATCTCATCTAAAGATATCTTCAGCGGCACTTTGGTCGAGGACAAATGTGTGAAGGCTCTTCTGATGACTGGCATGGCAGGAACAGGGAAGTCCATGGCAGTACAGAAGTTCATTCTGGACTGGGCTGAGGACACGTCCCACCAGCACATCTCTTTTGTCTTCCCACTGCCCTTCAGAGAACTCAATGCCTTCCAGGGATCGGTGATCAGCATGCTGCAACTCATAAACCAGCTCTACCCAGAAACCAAAAAGTTGAAGGACATATGCGCAGTCAGTGGACACGTGCTGTTTGTCTTGGACGGTCTCGACGAGTACACCGAGGAGCTCGACTTTCAATTCACGGAGATCTGGTGCGACTTCAAGGGAGCCATATCCTTCAATGTGTTGTTGGTCAACCTCCTCCGAGGGAACCTGTTCTTCAACGGCATGCTCTGGGTCACGTCCCGGCCTCTGAGAGCCCACTGCATGCCGTCGGAGGGGGTGCATCAAGTGATGGAGGTACGGGGGTTCACCGATGACCAGAAGGTGGAATACTTCAAGAGGAGGTTTACGGACCCGGTACACGCAGGTCGGGTGTTGGACTACGTCAACTCGTGCAAGACCCTCCACATCATGTGCCACCTGCCCCTGTTCTGCTCAGTGTTGAGCCAAGTGTTGGAGCGTAGGCTAACCGGGCACAGAGAGGATCTACCCAAAAGCATCACCCCCATCTACACCCAGCTTCTTCTCCAGCTCTTGTCCAAGCGAAGTTTCAGAGCGCCGGCTCGAAGCCCAAGCCAGGAGAGAGATTTCCTGGTGAGCCTGGGGAAGACGGCATGGGTCGCGCTGGATCAGGGAGAGGTGAAGATCTCAGTGGCCCACTGGAAAGCGGGCAGTGGGGTGGATATCGACGAGGCAGTGGTCAATAGCGGCTTGTGCACAGAGTTTACGGTGAGACAGTTTGTCATGTATAGTGATACGGTCCACTGTTTTATTCACTCCACAGTTCAGGAGTACATGGCCGCCCTGTATGTTTTTCTAGAGTTCAGGAACCAGGGAATGGGTGTCTTTGAGGAATCATCCAGACGAAAGCTACACCAGGACTTGAAGATGAACAGTAAACAGGTTTACTTAAGTGCTTTAGAGAAGGCCCTATTGCGCGAGGATGGGACATTGAACATTTTCCTGCGATTTCTCTTTGGCATGGCGTCAAAGAGCAATGTTGAGCTTCTCAAGCCTTTCATCAGTTCTACAGAGAGTTGGCCATCTGTCGTTCAGGACACTGCTGCTCTTATTAGGGAGAAGAGTGAAAACCTTCAGAATCCTCAAACTAGAGCCATCTTGCAGTCCTGTCTGGATGAACTGACCGCAGAAAAAAACAATTGAGTGCTACAGCATTAGTTTAATGTGGTTGTATCATTAAGCGTTAGTACTCTCTAAATCCCCATGGGAATGCATAAGCTTACATGAAAGCCCACCCAAAGATAAAATAACTATTGATTGCACATGTTATATCACTATTCAATTAATCATGTTCACTATTGTTTGCATTGGTGCATTTATTTTTTGTCAATTGAAAAAATATTTAGTAATTAACACATTCATACAGATATACAAAAAAAATCAAAACTGTTTTCAACTGAACCAATACAAATGCTTTGCTAAACACAGTCTCATAGAATGTTCTCAATGTTACACGTCAAGTTTGCGTCCAGTTTTGTTTGTTTCCTCAATGGTACTTCGGACTTTGGCGCAATACTTTTTTGTATTTGTTCGTAAAGTGACGTGCTTTTTGGCGACCCCTTCAGGATTCATCACCACACAAAGATAAGTAGAGCCCAAGTCCTCGGACGTCACGTTTTCCAGCTTCAGATCCCGCCGGACAATACCACCTGAGGTGGATCTGCAACAACAAGTCCATCTTTATTAATCGAGCTACTACCCATGATATGATGTATTGCTCCACAGTCAATAAACAATTGAAAATAAAGTATATTGGCAGTGCAGTAACTTTGAAACGGTAACCAAAACACAATTTAACAGCAAACATGACAGGCTGCAGTTAATATTTCAAGGGTTTAAACTAAATGGATCTGTTTAAAGTCTCTTAAAAAAATATATACGTGTGTGTGTATATATATATATAAGTAGGGCTAGGCTATACATAAAATGGGTAACAACCCTCACACTCACTCGTCCATCTCTGATATCCTGGAGGTGTTCAGCGCCTCGGGGAAGGAGTCGTTCACCAGCCAATAGATCACAGTCTGGTCCCTGTCACCGTGCGGGTCCGCCCTGCAGGTGAGAACCTTAGACCCTCCTGCCGAGTAAACGAAAAAAAACAACCATAAACCTTTCTTCAGAGACTTCTGATATTTAGTTAATGTCCATAGGCTATTCATGTTCGTCAAATAGGCCTAATATGACGCATAAAAATAGTTCACATAGCCTGTCCGTTACCTAGACAAACTTTTGGTCGGGCGTGGACTCGACCAATTATCTCAGGAGATTTTGCTGTGGAAATGTTATAAATGTTAATGACATAATACGTAGAATCTGGTTAAATTAGGTTAGAGTCATCTATACAACTCACCAAGGGAGTCATCCGAAGACAGGAGGCAAAGCAGCAGAGCTGAGGAAAAAGAGACGAAAGGTTAACAAAAGACTAATGGGCCACCAAAAAAAAAGTCAAATACAACATAGTTATTACCGATAACATGTGTCTGCTTCATGTTGGCTTGGTGTACCTTTTGATATGTTCAGGTGTGCTATATATAGGCCTACACAAGTAACACTTCCCTATAGGTCTATTTAGGGAATTTACGATGACTAATGGAATGGTTCTAATCCTGAATACCAAACCATTGCCAATGGCTATACATCATTCAATGTGTCAACTACTGAAATTTTGGTTATTTTATGAAATATGTACAGGTTGCAAAATGTATTTAATAGCAGAGGTGTCAAGTAACGTTAACTTACTTAAGTAGAATTTTTGGGTATCTATACTTTTTTGGAGTAATTATTTTTCTGCCGACTTTTTACTTGTACTCCTTACATTTTCACGTGATTATCTGTACTTTCTACTCCTTACATTTTCCAAACAGCCTTTTTACTCGTATTTCATTCATGTTGTTTTCATCGTTTATAAACAGTGAATTTGATTGCGATTGGTTGAGAAGTATCAACATACACCATTCAATCTATCACCCCTGCACGTTACAAATCACCTCACACGCAAGCAAGCTTGGAAGCGGTGGTTCAACTGTGGAGTGCGTATTGAAGCTGCAGTGTCGCGCTGCCGTCTACACACACTCCATGAAACACATGTTCATGCTCAGTAGCACTAGCACACATATGGTTCTTAAATGTATTTGCATTATACTAAAATGCATTCAGGAAACCGGTGGATTGCCTACTCCGGGTAGAAAATGAGTCCTTAGCCCAAGTGAAGGAGTTTAAGTACCTTGGGGTCTTGTTCGCGAGTGAGGGTACGATGGAGCGTGTAGCTTAGTGGACCCCAAATGTTTAAACATAAACATTTTAATATATTATATAGTCATTAAGGCCTTTAGAAAGATTGTTTTCTGGGGGGAGGTTGTGTAGTGCCTATAGGCCTCTGTGCCGTGGCGCCTAACATTTGATGGCTTTTTTTTCCCTTTAAATTACTGTTATTTTTTTACTTTAAGAAGTTTTGAAGCCAGTACTTTTACATTTCTACTTGAGTAAAAAGCTTGTTCTACAACTTCTACAAAAGTATTTTTAAACCCTAGTATCTGTACTTCTACTTGAGTAATGAATGTGAATACTTTTGACACCTGTTTAATAGTAAATCCACTGTTAGTGGACTACCATAAATACGTGGCAAAAAAGGGATAGCCGACAAACTAATGCAATAAAAATATTTAATGGATAGAACACATTTACTTAAACATTAAATCAAATTGGACAAGATTCAATCCACACTGATTGAATCATTC
Source organism: Trisopterus luscus (assembly GCA_027122455.1). Taxonomy (NCBI): domain Eukaryota; kingdom Metazoa; phylum Chordata; class Actinopteri; order Gadiformes; family Gadidae; genus Trisopterus; species Trisopterus luscus. The sequence goes on along the minus strand of JAOPUA010000152.1, from coordinate 3,646,369 downwards.
CAAATCCCAGTTGTGGCAAGTGTAATGTTAATTTACATCTTTACAAATTAACTGATTATTTAATTATCATTTAATAAACCAAGTTATTTTCATACAATTACAAATTTGTTTATGTTGCTGATCTGTTTTTTTAAAACTTGGTTCAGAGACAGCTGTAACAGGGTGTTACAACCCTCTCCGGTCTCCCCATAAACGTCATCTCATAAGCTTTTTAGCGTTGTCCTTACACAAAAGACAAGGTTTGATATATTTGTACACTGGGTGACATTTATTAACAAATATTCATGAAAACAAAGGGTGACAACTGAATAGATAAATAAATGTATATATGTCAATCCACCATCCATCCAGTTGGTCTTAAATACGGTATTCTACTGTGCTGAGTCACAAACGGAAGTACGTCCCCTTCAGAGGAATGGCAGTGATCATTTCAGACCACAGGAAGTAGCGCTAAAACCACTTCAAGCCAACCCCTATAATATTGGAACGGTGTACAGAACGCAGGGCAAAATATTAAAACAAATCATAAGAGTGGCACTCTGCATAATGTCTGACGGCTATGTCAAAGGACAGTTTTTAAAAAGGTCATCCACAAATCCAATAATTAACCAGAAAGAACTACATAGGGGATATGGCAATGGTGACAAGAAAAGTAAAATGTTGAACAACAAGATCAAAGGAGAAAAGAAGGTGAGGGTCTGCTCCACATAAGGAGACCCTCACTGTATCATTTTCATTAGTGTTACGTCTTCCTCATCCTCATGAATTCATATGGAAATTCTAATTAGAGGGTCAAGAAAAAAAGAAAAGTCAAAAAGGAGACAGCAGAGAGAACCAAGCCTACCTGCTACTACACAAATGATATTTGAGCACAAAAGGGGAGAGGACACAACCTCACTATAAATTAAACAAAATATTGTATCCAAGTACGAGATACACGATATTCACAATACCATCAGAAAATGTTTGGAAGTTGAATTTCACTTGGTGATTAATATAGTTAGGCATAGTTCAGAAAAGGGGGGGGGGGGGGAGAATAAACCTACATCCAGTAAGATCATTTAGTATTTATTGTTGAAACCCAATGCATTGAGAGTACTTAAGACATACGTTCGGTGTGGGAAAAGCACCTCTCCATTTAAAACAAGCGATCCTGCAAACACTCAGAACCAATAACCTTTCAAGTGTATTTGATGTGCGACGTGTTCAGAAAAAAGTTATAATAATCTGAGAGACATCCAAATTCATGTTACTATTAAAATTCAAATAAATTGTAAATACAGATATGTTGTGCCTATAGATACATACAAAAAGGTACATATCTAGACACATTGAAAATCTTGTTTTTGAGTTCTAGTTCGGCTGCTAGGTCCTGCAAGCCAGTGCATCTTCCTCTTTGTCGCAACAGGTGTGTCCATCTTGCCACCCAAAAATCATAAAAATAAAAATCATTCAAGGCCAAGAATATAGTTGATTCCTTGGACAAGTCCTATAATAACCGGTTGCCAGGCGACAAGGTACCGAAGCCAGTCCAGGAGCTGTCCATACATAACGTGCGGTCTCTCCCAGCTTAGAAGTGGGTTAAGGAGTAAAACACATTCAGATACATACAGGTCACTAAAAAGCAAGTAGGGGTTAAAGGATTTGATTGGTTTGTTAAGATCCCACATAAATTCTTGACATTGTCTATGTGGCGCATCTCCACTGGTGGGTACGCTTCAGACCCAGCATGCCTCAGCTCAGTAGTGAGGATGTGGTAAAGCCCAGCTCAGTTACGGCTTGCGTTTCCACCGCCGCCAGTACCCTTATGGTAGGGCCGGGTTTAAGCCGGACGGCGATAGTCACGGCAGCTACGTAAGCCTCATGATCTCATAGCAGCCCGACACAGTGTGGCCTGCTAATAAATCGGAGGAAAAAGAAGAACGCGCACAATGAACGAAAAGCAACAATGTAGGATGTCCAAGAAGGACGGCAAACTTTAGTGCAAGATTTTCTTCAATAAACTAAGCTTTCGTCGTTGTCCAGAAATACTGGGGCATTCCATTGCAACCAGTGGTTCGAAGCGATACAAAAAAACTGGGATATTTAACAACCAAGAATTCACCAACCAAGAACTTAAATCTTAGCGGCATGTAAAGGATCCAGCTGTGGGAGCTGCTTACACACATTTGGAACCTAATGGATCGCACCAACTGCCAAATTTGGGAACACGCCTACACTGCCAGCGGGGTCGAGGTGAATAGTCACGTCTGATTTACATCTCAATGGAGACAATGTCAACCGTTTACCTGGGGCCTGACCGGTACAGCAAGGCGTACATTGGACAATAGGGATTGAACCTTGTGCCTCTCGGGTTCAGAGCAACTCCCTAGCCACTGCTTTGTCTGTCCACCCCCCCTGAACTGTAATTAGAAACGGGAAATACAGACTTTATTGAGGGATAATATGCGGCTGCAGACAATAGGTCGAGACGTCATCGATATGGTATATTTCCGTACGACGTGCATTTGGACATATCGGCTGCCATGGGAACCAGAGGCATCACAATTTGTTCTGAGCCACAAAAAGGAAGAGGAACTTACGCTGAAACTCACCTCCGCCTGACCACTGAGCTGCCTTGACATTTAAAAACATGTGACCAACTATAAAGCAGTCACCAGAGAAAAGCCATATCTGGGCATGACTCGGCAACCTTTCGGAAAAAGTGGTGTCCAGTCATAACTGGCTTCAACTTGCATTTTACCTGACATCTATTCTGTTGGAAAAAAGCATGCAAACAAAATATATTGCTTTTAATTAAAAAAAGCTTTTTGTGGATCATTGCTTCTAAGCCTATATTTCAACCTGCAAGTGATTCAAAAGCATGTAACATATATCATATAACTCCCAGCGATGTCTTGAGACAGTATTGACAATATGAAAGCATGATATTTTTAGATGGATGGTGAAGATGAAGGGCTGTGTGTGAAATAACAAGCAAACAATCAAAGGATACGGATTGCTGAACATCCTCTTCAGGTCCACCTTCTCTTTACAGTATGGGCAAGTCTGCTTCTTTCCCACAATGCACCAGCCTCTTATGCAGAACTCATGGAATCTGAGGAGTGAGTTAAGGTCAACTTCCTGCCAAATAAAGGTGAACTTCAGCAAATGGAACTGATGCATACGTCAACAAACTATGATAAGATAAAGAATGTATTATTTTGTTGAATGTATCCCATATATAACCATTAATACGTTGGGTACGTCACACTTACAATTATCTAACCTGCCCCGTTGCTAATTTACAGGAAGCTGGAATGAAACAGCAGAAAGGAAGTCAAGGGAGCGTCTCCCGTAAAACGCAGACGCCGATGTTCTGAGGAATTTAACAATAATTTGCTGGAAATTCCCTCATGTGCAATGAACCTTAACCTTTCCACATATTAAGAGTATTGGTCCGTTTAGATTGAAGGATACACATGGTTGCAAGACAATCTGTACGTGTTCTCGATGATGCCCTCCTCGCTGACGTCCACCAGGATCTGCTGACCGCACACAGCGCAGATGTTGTCCGAGAGGTGCTTGGTTGGCATCCCTGATGCACTGTAATACTAGACGTTGGAAACAACATGGGGCAGTGTTTAACTGTGAGTTATCATGAACCATTTCTGGACCATTACACCGAACAGGTGAGACAATTATGGTACAGCGTTGGTGCCAAAAATCATTGCAAACTAAATTTGGTGCAGCCGTAGGAGGGAGGGTAAGGGTTAATTCAATAATGACTATGATGGCTTGTGAAAAAGGATATGAAACTAAACACAGCAAGCGGTTGATTAAGTATTGGCATCTCCCTGATCCGTCAACACGTGTGTCTATTTATAAAAGACACACCTGACTCTTTAGGGGATCTCCTTCACTTCCTGTAATGTGTACATGCGAACACCGGGTGGCACAATCCAATTATCTGTATCCAAAATAACAAAACATTGGATATTGTCTCCAACAAGTGTTGTAGTCTTCTCACCCCAACTGTTGAAGCCATGAAGTCTGCACACATTTCAGCAAAGTCTCGTCCCAAAACTCCATAATACAGCCCGTAGAAGAGCAGGGACACGCCAAAGTCCATCGCATCTTCTGGCTTTATTCTGAACAAAAAAACATACTCAATTAGAGATCAATACAACCACTGCTTTGCTGTTGGAAGCAATCCCTCAGTGATTTTGTGATTACAGTCACGTCAACTATATTCATAAACTTGGCAGAAATCCACCTTTGGAATTGCTCAATTTAGACCTGTGATGTGATTTTCTAAATTGCGTAGTGAAGTTCTCATGTTTTCAGTTCAAACCCCTGGATAAGTAATGATTTAATTATTGTGCCTTATCTGCATTGGATATGCAATGCCTGTGTCACCGCATACCTGCAGGGCAGAGTACACACCAGTAGAGATATTAGCTGACGATGGAAATATATAAACTTCACTGTTGTAGGTTAGCTAAGGACAGGTCAAATGGCATCTTGTTTTAAGAGATATGATTAGCCTTTAATGGGCATGAACTGTTTATCTATTTATTGTAATTGCCATTATCCACTAGGGGGTGACATTGACACGATATACATCTGCAGATACATGCTGATGGCTGAACTAATCTTTCCATGGCCTCTAATGAGGCGCCAACATCACAAGCGCCTAAGTCACAGAGTGAATAAATCCATGTGCAAGTCTTTGCGGTTTCTAAACCATAACGATGGATTATTAAACTGTACCCACAGATAACCCAACTGTACCTATACGTTAAATCATACCTACAGAGGACCAATCGTACCTAGGGATTACCAAACCAAAGTCAGGGATTACCAAACAATACCAACAGACTGAGAATACGTTGTATCGTGCACCCAGGTTTATCCAATAAAAAACAGGTTGGTTTGAGATTAACACATGATAAACGTAACATTGCACAATTAACGCCATGAAACGTTTAACACACAACAATGTCATTAAATTAAACAATTCAATGTGGATTTTGAGCGGATTGTGTTTTCTACCTCGGATGGAATAATTATAATGGAAACCAGTGTGAACAGTAAGCAAATTTGAAATGTTGTCAAGTAATCTGGGAACGATTTAGGAATCCGTGATCAATCTAGCAAACATAGTACGATTAGGTTAACATATGTGTGCAGCCAAGTGATCCATGGGCATGTTTTTGTTATGAATGAGTATACTAGTTTATAAACAGTGACCACATTTTTCTATATTTAGGGTTCAGATTAACTTTCTTTCTTTCCTACCATGTGACCCCAGGGGGGCTCAACAACGGTTTATATGAATAAATACATTAATTAATTCAGAAAAACTAAAATACATAAAACCAACATTAAAGAATACTCACAGCATGAATAAAAATAATAAAGTCTTTAATGGTTAAAGACAGATCGCATAATAACCATATTTCACCTGAAATATCTGACATTCAACAAAAAGTATGTCGTAATATGTAGTTAGCAATACATACCTGAAGATCAAGTTTATACCAAACAGGGTAAACATGACGACCGTGTAGCCGACTATTCCCGTACCATAGCTGATCTTATAGAGCAGCAGGAACCACTTGTAGACCAACCTGGTGAACAGAGCAACAGCCAATTGTTACACCATCATAACAATACGTATCTTAGGACAGGGCATGGGAAGGGTTGAATCCATGTCTACATATAACATCGGTGGGGCTGGTGTATACGTGTGTGCGTGCGTGCGTGGCGGTCTTCAGAACCAGTGTTCGCCGTAAACTCCTCTTGCTCGCCCTCTGTGTTGGAAGCTTCCTAGTTGGTCT